>JAVQJL010005197.1:0-21145 GCA_036024295.1 Nannoperca obscura
ATGAGGAGACGAGAGCCAGCTGTGGGTGATCAGGAGGAGATAGGCAGCAAGACCTGCCCAGGCACTGACACACACACACACACAGGGGAGGGGGAAGGGAGAGCAGACCAACCCACGACAGATCCAGGGCATCCCACATCTGAAGCAGAACACAAAGGAAAGTAACTAAGCATGGTCTTTTCACTGTGGCGACCAAAGCTTTCAAGACATGTTAAAGACGGCCTGATATTATTCTTATTTTCTTATTCAGGTGCATGCTTCTTTTTTTTTTGCTTAGCCAACCATTCAGTAACCACTAAAACTCTGTGGGTGGAGGATTAAGATGGAAACTCTTCATGGCTTTTGAAATTATTCTTTCATCCTAAGAGGGATTTAGTGAGCTAAGGCCTCCAATCGTCAGCATAACATAGCTGTGTCAGCCTTTTACAGTGAAAAACAAACACTTCATCTATCGCTGGTCGATGCACAAGCACCTTTATCTGGTTTCAGAGAACCGAAATGACTCACTTAAATTTGTTGTGCCACTTCCTTTGCAAACCTACCATTTAAAGTGAGAAATGTGGCTTTAAGAGAAGCAACAGATGCTTCCTATCTTGCTTTTTACTGAGTATGTTCAAGATTTTCTCTTTATTGTCTCCTGTGGGTTGCAGCTGATCAATCAGAATCTAAATAATCAGAATCAGAAATAGCTTTATTGGCCAGGTTTGTGTACACAGACAAGGAATCTGATGGTCTCAATGTACATACACAGAAACAGACATACAAGGACAACAAGCTCGGTAAATGTAAACATTAAGCTATATAATATATAGTTTATATATATATATGTATATATGTTATCAACAACAATAACATTTGTAGACAGTAAGACAATAGTGCAATGGTGCAGAGTGTAAAGGGTGCTGAAATAGATATGATTAATGTAGAAGGTTGCTTTATATACAATACATATAAATAATAAGTTATTGCTGGCCCCTCTGATATAAATACAGCTTGCAAGTCCCAGTTGTCGGCACCAACTAAGTTTCAACACTGTCTGAAACATCAAGTTCTGCTTTCTAAGATAATGAAGCCACTGTCAAACACGCCCTGAAAAACAGAGGCTGGTTTCAAAGTGTAGGCTACTTTTGGTGGCATGATGTTTTTGCTATTTACAAACTCAAATCATGTTCAGCACTGACCAGAGATCAGAGTGCTGCGAGGAAGAGGCCTAGACCACGCACAAGCCACAAGAGGTCTCTGCAGCTCAGAACTGCAGCTCTTTGCGGCAGGTTGTCAATTCAGATCTGCCACAGTTTGACATGTGGAACTAATAAAGGTTAAGGGCCACAGTCACAGATGAAAAGATGTGATAGATGCTAACTCGACATGTTGTGTCACACACACAAACACCACACAATGCACATGTAGGTGATGGCACGTGCTCCTTGTTAAATTATACAACCTCATACACAGAAAGAGAGGGATTCCCTTCTGATTCTCATTTGCTTCAGATTCTTCTCTTCTCTTCGTCTTTATTCCACCTCTGAGCTTTAACATGTGTAAGCCCTCTGCTGTTCCTGTACAGTAAACCACTCCCGCTCCTGGACAGGGCGTGCGTCTGGAGCGCAGGTGTGATTGTATCCATTCCCAACAGACTGTCTCCCAAAGTGGTTCGCGGTGGGAATTAAGACGGGAATAAGTTCAGGAAGCCCAATAAGAAGCCAATTCACCTGCGCCCAGGTGCGTTTGGAAAGCTGACCCTCCAGGAGTGGCAGTGGAAAGAGAAGCACAGTGTGTGTGTGTGTGTGTGTGTGTGTGTGTGTGAGAGAGAGAGAGAGAGAGAGAGAGAGAGAGAGAGAGAGAGAGAGAGAGAGAGAGAGAGAGGAGCGCACAAACAGAAACAACCTGGAAAAGTTACGGATGCAAACGTCCCACTGACACACGCCGAGAAACCGGAGCGACTCATCAACAGTTAAGATTTTCCAACTGTAAAACCGCTCAACAACTAAGAGAGGAAACATCCACAATCATGAGGAAATCTTCATATCCAGGTAAGCGTGTTGCTTTTAGATAACGGGACTGTGGTTTAAGATGTGTTTCCTTTATAGATATCATCAGACTGGAGTTGTGCCCTGATTAAAGACTCATACTTGCAAAGTAAAGGTGCGTACGTGCACGAGTGTGACAGCGAGGTGGAAACAGGGAGGGAGAAATTATTTACACAGTTCCAGGTAAATGTTTAACAGCATAAGCAACCAACCTGGGTTTTTCATCACAGGTGAGAGCATTTCAAACGACTCTTATTTTGAATTTCCCCTTTGCAAAATGGATCCAACAGATCCACACATGGATCTGTGGGTGTGGTCGTAAAACATTTGGACTCCAAAAGGCCAGATGATGTCTGACTTACACGTATGACAGAGAGGTGGCACAGAGAGCTGAGCTCATTCGTCTTTATATTCAGGCAAAATGTGACATTCCTTTATGCTCTGAAGAACAGGACAAAGGCAACAGTGAAATGCACCGCGTGTGACCTGCATGCTGCTGCTAGTTTCATCCAGACCAACAGGAAAACAGATATGGCATGCACACAGGTTGTGCAGGATTCATTTCTGGTTGGTTTGAGTATACTGTTTACTCCAATGAGACAGTTAGCTTGTTAATCTGTAATGATTGACAGTTTTATGGTGCAGTTCATTCACTCCTCCCCACTAATACCCTAAAGAATGACTTGATTTATGCATCCGCATCAAATCTACACAAGCCTATTAGTTCAGTTTATTCTGGGACTGGCAGGATCTGAATGTGGTTATTGCGAAATTGTATCTTAAAGGTGCGGCGGTTATTGTAGCTGGGATTCAGACAGCCAGCAGCTTATGAAGGATTTCTGAAAGGCTATATTATGTGATTAAGTGATTATACTGATTGTGCAGGTAAAGTCTAATGTTGTCGCCTTGCTCAAAGACGGCAGAGGGATGTTTGCTGCTTTGAGGGTCTCACTGGCTGCTACTTCCCATGCACTAAACTTATTTCAGTACTTATTGTTTGAGAATTGTGACTGCATGCCATTACGTGTACTTGTTTAACCATGTTACTTACTGTATTTTTTTTTACATTTATTTGATTTTATTGTTCTCTCTTCTGCACACTGTTGCTGCAAAAATGTAAATTTCTCCATTGCGAGACTATTAAAGGATTTCTGATTCTGACTAACCACTAGGGCGGCCTTATGCCACCCACAAACAATCCATCGCTACTGTATCGGTCCTGACTGATGCTTGACATCCCTCTATCTTCTTCTTCCTTCCTTTGTGTCTCTTCTCCTCCAACTCTTCCTTTTTCATCCCCCTCTTTCCACTTTCTTCCCAACACCGCACTGCTAACTGTCACTTCCATCTTCTTCTGAGCCTCCTTGTCCTCCTCCTCCTCCTCCTCCCCCCTCTCCCCCTCTAAGCTCCAGCTCAGTCCAGTGTACACAACCCTATCCCGCGGAATTCCCGCTTTCCCTGCTCCTCTTCCCAGAGTCTTTGTGCGATGGAGCGTCCAGCGGTTTTCCACCGGAGCCAAGTGCATGTTGGATCATGCCACCTCTCCTCCTCCTGTGTGTGTGTTCTCCCTTTGCCGTGCGACGTGTGCGGAGCTGTCACATTCTTTGTCAGAGCTAACAATGTGTATGTGTGTGTAGTCTGATGTGTGTGTGTGTGTTGTGAAAGGCCCTTCTCTCTAACATGTAGGGGTGTTTAGACAAGCATCAGAGAGGTGGAGGGGTGACTTTGACAGAGGAAGGTCGGCCTGTGTGTCAGCTTGTGTATGTTTCGTATGTAAAATCCCCTGCACGCACATACACACACACACACACACACACACACACGCACACACACACATAGACACACAAGCAGGATAACTGATAACACTAGAAATGTGTGTATATGTTGTTTTGGGGGGATTGTATATATGAATACAGGTGTGTGTGTGTGTGTGTGTTTGAGCGCCTGTGTTCACTCATGCAGTCCCTCGCAGCTGAACCCTGCTCGTGGAGCTGATCCCTGCCTTGCACACCACTCCCTCAAGTCGTCTGGATCAATGAGTAACCTGTATGAATAACAGCCCACTCCAACACACATACAGAGTCGTTATTTTCAAAGTGCACTCCTTCTGGTATGTGCTTTTATGTGTTTTTATACTCAAAACACACACATACACACCTAATTCCACTTCTTGTACCTGTGTGACAAATGCCTCACTCCACGTAAGGCTTTTAGCCTGTTTATACTGGAGAGTCAGTGAGGCTTTGATTCGGAGCCTAAAGCTATTGTTAGATGGTAACTTGAAAGTCAAGCTATAAACTATGTTGAGACATATTTGCCCTGTCATCTAGCAGAGCATGCCGAGGATGGTCTAACCCTCAATTTGACTTCCTAGAAGCCTGTGAATAATGGACTAATAAGGTATTGGAACATGTGGACATGCACGTACGTAGTTCATATGATCTAAAATAGTGGTGTCATGGAGCTACAGGTTTGACTTTGGGACAAAACTTTGAAAACAGTGTCAGAAGCTAGAACGGAAAGGATGCGAGGACGCAGGACACATCAGTTGGCTGGATGAAGGTGTAACGTCAGACTGGCAATGAATGAATGAAAAATGGCAATGAAAACACCAAACTGTTGGTTTCAGATGGTTTGATTTGACGGTCTCTTGTCAGTAAAACCAAACTTTACGTATTCTTCAACATGCAGCTGTATTCTCCTCCCAAATGTTCACCTTCACAACTGGTTTTTATTGTGAACATTATAAGGAGAATATAAAGATTTACAGATGTAGCAACCGTAACTAAGAGGGCGTGGCTTAATGAATGGTCAATTAGGCCATTTGTCTAACAGGTATTTCTTTACAGGTAGGTAGGCCATTAATCACAGACCTATCATAAATGCATTCACAGGTACTTATCCATTACTCCACCACTTTGTACTACACTATAGTCTTTGCAACACAGTGTCATAGATATACTCTGGAATGTGGATTTCCCCTGATTGCAGGAGGCCTACAGTCTATGTCTTGTCTCCACCGTGTATGGTCCTCCCCTTCCAGCCGCGTGGAGCCTGCTCTGAAGTGTCCACTCCGCACTGTGTTTATTATCTGCAGCCAAGAATGCAGCTCTGTGATGCTGGCTCCTGCTGCTGCTGCTGCTGGGGGTGTCAACTGATACAACAGACTGCCTGTACTGTAGCCCTGAGGCCAGGAGAGAGCCCGTAAAAAGATAATGGCAGGCTCCGAGTGTTTCTGATGTGTGGCGGAACATGTGCAGTGACATCAAGATGTTGGTATTAAAATAATAAAGTGAATAAATAGAAATTCTTATAAATTCAAGTTCAACTGATTAACTTTTAAACTTTATTTGAAAGATTTTACCACTAATCTTGAAGGAAAAAAAGTTCATTAAAAAAAAGCGTTGCCCAATGTAGGCCACATAGGTAGAGCCCATACAAGAAATAGCAAAACGATTTGGCAGGAGCAACCATGTCCTGTTGTGACATGAATAAATATTTTATTGCAACTAGCACCCAGTTTAAATGTTAGTGATTCATATCTGTTCAGAGAGCGTATTGCAGTAGAGACAACACTCCTGAATTGAGCAAGATAATGTGTGTCAGCTGCATGTCAGCCTCGCTGTTTGCAGCGCAATGTAGTGTCCAGGGCAACCTATTGAACAAACTCATACTTTCATTTCCGTTTCAGTTTGATCAACTTCATCATTCATGATAGTTCAGAAAGAGTAGAGCAAAAGAGATTGGGTATAAGCAATTAACACCCTTTAAACGGACATTCAGCAGTTTTCATGCACACCCATATACAAACACATGTATATGTACAAGCATAGATTAAATGTTTAGTTGTCTTTACTTGCATCCTTCACATAAACATGGAAATACCTGCAAACACACAGATGCTAGAACTTTGCTTAACCAGAAATCTTCTTCTCTCTATCTTTCTCACATTTCTGAACCTGCACATGGATACAACCGCTCACTCACTCAGTTGTTCACCTGTGACATACAGTAACTACATGTTCCCTGGGGGAGTTTAAACCTATAAAGCTCTATCGGCTATTTAACTGACTCAGTGGATTTTAACGGCCTCACATGAAGGAAGGGCGATCCTTATCTGCCACACCAGTATTGTTTTATAGACTGCCGTGGCATCCTGTCTAACCCTGGCTCCAACCACTTTTTATATAATATGATTCGTGCTCTTGTTTGCATTGTGAAGAGCACAAAAAAAGGACTGTGTGTGCGTGGCAAAGTGGTGTTGGTTTTCAATGAGCGTGGCGAGTGAGGAATAGGTTCATGCTGAAAGCACAGAGGTAGGAAGAGGTGTTGCCAGTTCATACCTTTGGCGCCAGATCAACAGCGATTCATTTGGGAGGAGTGCAGTTCAGGGTCATGGCCAATGTCTTTCCTCAACCATATGTGCAACCACAAGTGCATTTCAGTCTGTGGGTGTGCTCGGTACGGTCCTTACTCATTAAGAACGCATCCAGGTAAAGGCCTTATCTGGGCTGTAAAAATAATCTTGAAAAATGGCTGTCTGGCCATTCAGATTGTCTTACTTCTTTCTTTTCTATGCACCCATCCATCCGCTCCTAGCTCTTTCACAGGCAGAGTTGTGAAACTCTGTGTTTGCAGCATACCCTTAACATGTGTAATGAGGGCCATAAAATCACAATGGAGCAGATGGGTGAGCCGAGACACCGAGGTGGGAGAGGTGGAATTAGTTATGTTAACATTTTTACATTGTGATTTTGATATTAAAATCTATAGTTAGAGTATCGTTAGCGTCCATTATATGACGTATTTCTGAGAGAAACTATATAGGGTGGGGTATAGTTACGAGAGAGATTTACAGTATATGAGGTCCTTTAAATTTTATTGGATCACTTAAATGTGGCTTTGTAAATACAGTGAGATACAGAGTTGTTAAGAGATAAGGACTGAAGAAGGAAGAGATTTTAAAATAGAATCACTGAACATAAGAAGAGATACATTAACAATAAATTACAGAGACACAGGATCAGCACTTTTATTTTTATTTTACTTTTTTATTTTACTGTGTCTTATCTATTAAAAAACCCTCAATTTTATCATTATATTTTAATTGGCTTTCTATAGAAATCATCAGCCTGTAGCTTCATGTGGAATAGTCCACACAATCTGCTCGCGCACCTTCAATTTCCAGTAGAAGACAGTCACAATTTGTCATTAGTGTAAAATTCTCTATCACTGTGTATCTAATTTTATATTGTAATATTGATACATATCGGGATATAATAACATTTCAGCAAAATGAATTGAGAAATTGTTAATTGATAATGAAACCAAACAGGTATGTGTGTTTTTGGCTAATCCAGTGAAATGCAGTAGAAAAATGAATATCTATTCTTTAAACCCACCAAAAAGTCAAGTGTTGAAAGTTTAGTGTCAAAAAAGCATGTTAACAGTAGTTAGTGACGATAGCTTTATAAATGTTAACAGAATTAAATTACAGGAGTTATTATTAATTAGGTTTTTCTTCTATCACAATGTTGTGGCTGCACTTTAACAACGTTTTAATCAAAACACCATCTATCCCTAAAGAAGAAAAAGATGATGAAGTAAAGCGGAGAGAAAGACAGAAGGAAGGTAAAGATCCTTCACCTAGTTTGCTCTCCTGCTCACATTAGACATGGTGTCACCTCCTTTTGCAAACACAAAAATTGCAGATAGTTGTGTGTGCAAAACAGACAGCGCATGCATCACAGTGTATGTTTTGTAAATCACTTCACCATTGTGTATCTGTTTGCAGGCCTTTATTCGTGTGTGTGTGATTGCACTTGTGTTTCAAGTACGTTAAAGTGCTGCACCCTCTGCCCTCTGTTTACCTTCTTTTAGACCAATAACTAATCAGTTGACATGTTTGTCCAGGCATAATCATGCACTTGACCGGTCATGTTATACACACACACACACACACACACACACACTCACATACACACAAATACACAGCTTTACCAAGCAGTGCAATTGACATCAGCTGAGGCCTAGATACTCAGGCAGGCATGCATTCATGCTGGTCTAAAATATGACTTGCAGCACTGCTCAAAGGTTTTTTTTCCCGTTAGCATAAACACTGGTTTCATTCTTTTCATGTATCATATGCACATAATGACCTCTGTTAAATGTAGCGGTGTCATAAGGCAAATATGACCTCAGAAGATTACAAATCTCGCTCAAGGGGAAAGAAGACATGGATCACAGTGTTTGGAGATTTTTATGAAACCTGTTCAAGCAGCGATATGTGTTGTGTGTGTGTGTGTTTGTGTGTGTGTGTGTATGTGTGTGTGTCTTTTGTGGTCCCAGACAAGACTGAGCAGGTGAGCACAGCCACAGACTCTGTGCATACACACACTCACACACCTTTGTGCCAACATACAATTTAACTTTGCAGCTGTCACTCATGTAGTTTGTATTTGAGCTCATTGCAGTTGTCTAATGCATATTTGTCTTATGTCTGTCAGTACTTTGCCCTCATGTTAAACCTAATGCCAATGTTGAATTATATCACTTTAATGCCAAATATCTTATTAACACAATTTTTTTGTGTTATTCTGGCTTCTGTGGCACATTACTTTGTTACAACGGTAAACTTTGCTCAGTCTGTTTGAAGCACTTTGTATTGTAAGTGTGTGTGTGTGTGTGTGTGTGCGCACTCACCTCACCTCTCTCTCTGTCTATTCCCAGCTAGAAGAGTAAATAGGTACAGGCATGCTTTTTGGCTTCCATGCTTTAAAGACATGGCTGGCTTTTATTTGTTCTGTCATTTCTCCGTACACTTAAAGCTCTAAAACACACTTAGATATGCACACACTCACATAATAGACTTATCCCTTGGCTCATGGCAGATTAACGATTTGCACTCAAAGCAAAAAGGAAAAGAAAAGGGCTTCACTCTTTGACTAATGCAGCTGTGACAGTCTGAACGCCCAGTTAGTAATTTAAAAAGTCTAAAAAAATCCATACTTCCTCTCTGAATCAACAATGAAGCCTGAAGCAGCTCAGTTACTAACATTTATATCAGCTCTACGTTAACATTTACTGTAAAACAGTTCATATTCATTCAGAAATTTTGAGTCTGAGCTACCTAAAGAATTCTTCTCACCACCTTCCTTAGCAGGACATGGACTTTTGCCATTAATTTGACACAGAAATGTTTTCTGTTGCATTGCTTCGACAAGGTGCATTGTTGAATTTGTGCTGTTGACAAGTTATTCTGACCTGGACACACACACACACACACACACACACACACACACACATACACACACACACTGACTGCTTCATTTTACTGCAATATTCTTATATTTCTATGACATAAATTTAACATTATGAGAGTA
Source organism: Nannoperca obscura (assembly GCA_036024295.1). Classification (NCBI taxonomy): domain Eukaryota; kingdom Metazoa; phylum Chordata; class Actinopteri; order Centrarchiformes; family Percichthyidae; genus Nannoperca; species Nannoperca obscura. The sequence goes on from JAVQJL010005197.1 coordinate 9,413, forward strand.
TTGCCACTTATTAAAGCATCAAGTCTTTGAAAATTGTATTCACGTTCCTATTTTATTCCTTCCTGCAAACCATGCAGAGGCTGTAGCAATGATCTAATGCAAATATAATTTTGGCCAAATAGACATTATTGTATGTTTTAATGTGTGTATGTGTTCTGCAGATTATTCTGTAAATGTTTATGTATAACAGTAATATCTGTAATGTAATTAGTGATAAGTAAACAATTATACTCTACACAACTATGTTACTTGAGAGAATAATGTGATTGTATGTTGATTAATTAGTTTCAACTTCTTAATTGTTTTCTACTTAATTTTTTACAGGTACTGGAGTAACTGGGAGGTGTTACAGAAAATGTGTTATAAAATAAATCCGATATTTTCATTGCTTATGTACATTTAGGACAACAGTGCTAATTTTAGGCCATTAACATGAGACAGTACAGTGAGTTCTCGCCTGTTTAGGTTCACGTTATGCTTGAAAAGACCTAGTTCGTACAACCTGTTGTTTGTGAAAAATCAGCCCTCGTGAAGAGGGGGGAGACACTATATCATTTAAATGTAACGGTGCACATTTACATTCTCTCCTGGGAGACATAGTGTTGTGTTCTTCACATGAAAAGTGACAGAAATAGTTTCAAAATGTAAAAAGAGAGCTTAAGTGGCTCCTTCCTCACCTGTGCACAGCCATCTGTGAAGCTATTCGACCATGCGACAAGCCGTTCTAATGAAGTATACTGGCAGCCTCATATTTCTCACACTCAAGATGCAGTGTAATCAAATCTGTGCTTGATTTATCTCACCTGCTGCAGAAAATATCTGTCTTGTGGAAATTGAAGGATACTGATCTCTGTAGGAGTTTCTCTGTCAAGCGTCTCTCTCTCTCTCTTACTCACGCACACACACACACACACATCACAGTAGCTTTACTCACGTCTTCCAGTCATCCAGGGCACACTCACTCCTTTTTCCTCGGACCAGCTGTCTTTGTGTTGAACAACACTGTTCGTTGACTTTATTGGCAGAAAATGAACGTCATGTTGCACATCGACTTGCGGTAGGAAGTATTTCTAAGAACCTAAAAACAGGATGGGACAACTGACTCACCAGCCACCGGATGAACGTATCTCATTGTGAACAGCACTGACTGGGTTCATGCAGGAGAGGAACAGAGGATGTGGGAAGTGGAGAAAAGAAAAGCAAGTGTGTGGAGAGTGTTTGGTTGTTCTTAGAGAGGTGCAGCATTATGTTGTCGTGCCATCACCTGTTCCAGAAACAGTCCGTCATTTCACTGTTTTATCTCAGCATCAAGCACTCTTATTGATAAATGCATTGTGTATCATTCAAATAGAAATCTATAATACACTTTTTCATTTGGGCATTCTCTTTGTTCACATGAAACTTATGTACAATGAAATTATGACTTATGAAGATTTCTCTTCACAACCAAAGCTATTGTTAAGCTGACTAATTGATTTAACGTACTCAGTAATCAAACAAGCCTAAACATGTCAGCAGCCTTGTGAGGCTGTATGCACAACGGTGCTTTGAGCTAAAAGCTAACGTCAACATGATAACATGCTCACAATGACAATTTTAACATGTTGAGGCATAATGTGTACCACGTTCACAGTCTTAGTTTGTTAGCTTGTTAGCATGCTAATATCTGCTAGTTAGCACTAAACACTAAGTACAACTGAGGCTGATGGAGATGTTATTAGTTTTGTAAGTATTTGGACCTGCTGATAGCAGCAGATAAAAAGTTAAGGGATCACCAAAGTTATTACAATTATTTCAACATCCGGGGGCACGGATGTGTGCACCAAATTTCGCGGCTATCCAATAGTTGTTGAGATATTTTACTTTGATAGTCAAGTGATGAAAAGACTCTACTACTGACTCACCACCATGTGTGCCCTCTCTAGAGCCATGGCTAACAATACATCTGAGGTTCGCCTCTTAAACACGTGATTTTAAAAACATCAAGAATAGCAGAGTTAAGTTAAATTAATTTCTATGATGGTCCTTTTACTAATAATAACTAACTAATAATATTGGATTGAAATATTAAAACATACAGTCACACATACCATTTACAGAAAAGAAAATCACAACCAACAACCTGTTCAGAATCAACCATCTGAACAGACAACTGTTCTTCAGTTTGACTCATCCCCCCCTCATGCAATGGCTGGTGATTCAGCAGAACTAAACACACAATTTCAAACACAGATACACACACACACACCAGAGTCGATCAATGAGAGATTATCCGGAGCATTCCACTCGTGTCTGGAAGCAGACCATCAGCCAAGAGGAAGAGGCATTCTTCTGATTCCTAAACCTACCAGTGTCATGTAGGACCTGGCTGTTGCTGCTGGGAGCTGTTAGATGAGCTTGTTTGGTTTTCCCAACTCTAAGGATACTGGACTCTGACCATGTGATGTGTAACTATAACAGTATCAGTATCTTTTCTGTAATCGTTTCCTGCAATTGTAACTCATTTGAAAAGACTAAATCAGTACAAGAAGATAACCTTGGCTCATTTTATGACATTTTTCCATGCAGAATTCAGATTGTTCTGTGCTTTGATTGGCCATTAATGCGATTACCACTTACCTGCTTGTGTTTAAAAATGCTTTGTCTCTACCCTCTTTCCTCTGACTTCCCCCTTTCATCAGTTTTGTTATTACATTACCTAAAGATAGTGGCTCTCATCAGTAATTGTGTGAATTGGTTGGACACTTTTTACATGATGATAAGCTACTACCACAGACTTATACTGATAGTTAATGGTTTTCCATAATCACAATTCCACTGTACTCGTGCAAATAAATGTGACCTGCTGAAAATACACACAATAGATTTGTCACTGTGCCATGCAGTTGTATTACTATGTTTGGTCTGAGTTATTTCCACATCATCCATTCCACACAATTATAAAAATACAAACACATCACACATGAAATTAAGAAAAGATGTCTGGCTTTCCTTCAATTGCCTAATGTCTCTCAGTGGTCAAACAATAACAGTGATCTTTCAAACACTGGTTAACTTTATATTTCCACATGACATCTGTAGATTATTTGGCCTCAAGGATAATGTGAAGTAACTGTTTTGTTAAATTGCTAACATGTAGTTGATGATCCCATCCAGAGCGTTAGCTAAAAAGCTAATTTATGGAACAGTCAAAAACCAAACCTGCCCAGAACATAGAACTGTGGGCTAAGTGTTTATCGGATATTTTGTGTCAGAGCATGTGTAATAGTTTTTCCTAATGCTGAGCCTCTTGTTGATGAATGTGTAATGTCGATTGTAGTACAGTTTCTTGACCTTTCAGGAGATTTTTCTCATTTGTCCTTCTATCCTTGTCCCCACTTACAGTGAGATCAGCCAGCGCTCGGGCGAGGAGAACAGAAAGAGAGGGATCTGGCATCACCAGTCCCAGTAAGTAGACTGTACCCCTGTGATTTTCATCTGTGCATACATCTGTCCATTCATCCTTCCACCCATACATTCAGCACATGCATACCTAGCACAGGCATCCATGTATCTGAAAGACTGTCAACTAACTGATCCATGTGACATCCAATGTGGTCATTGCCAGAGTCATACGTCGCCTTTTCCAGCTTTCATTTAATCACTCACTATTTCTGGTAAGTATTACGTAAGTCAGAGTCATTGTCCTTTAGCAGAGGTATGTGGTAACACTGAGGGCAGAGCAGGTACTGTTTCCTGTCCACACAACAGCTGATAGCAGGTAAACAGCAGATCACAGACACAGTGATAAAGACAGCATGGCAGAGTGTCCTACGAAAGGACAGAAGGCATTTATGTCTTGGTGCACATGCTGACTGATCTGAGTGACTATATCCATGTTCTGCAAATGTGTGTTTTTAGGTGTGGTGTGTGCATAAATGTGTGCTTCTTTCTTGTCTACAGTTCCACATTTTTAGGAAATTTTAAGCAAAATTGTAATTTTTGAAATTTGGAAAAGAAATGTATGTTTCTGTCAACTAAAACAGAACCTTTACCATGTTTATATAATTACACCCACTATGTCTTGTTTTTCTATTCTTTACTTTTTGGGCTTCTGGTGCAGCAGAGGCATAGTGAGCAACAACAATGCAGCGATGCTGTGGCACAGACACAGAAATAAATAAAACAAGGAAGTGAAAGCAGTTGTGGAAATGAAAACAGACTGCCATTAGCATCACCTGCACCATCAGCCAAGTTTTCATGTTTTGAAATTGCACATAAAAACCCTGAAGGGAAACATCAGAAAAGCCAGAAAATGTTATTTTGAGAAAGTATTGCAGAAATATCACTATTGTGCACATGCAAGTGTGTGTGCACGTAGCTAATACACAGTATTGACATGCAGGCTGAAGCTGTGGCTCACCACGAAGGCATCTTCTAAGGGCCTTCTGCAGCATCAGCACATAGAGAGTGAGAGAGAGAGACACACACACTCTTACATTCTAGGTTTGCACACAGATGGGAGATATGTGAGGCACAAACTAACTGTGTTTTGGACCATTTCATGAAAATATCTGCATGCAAGCAATGACTTGCAATGTGAAATCTATTCCTTTCGTGTAAATTTTTACACCTTTTTCTAAAATGAGCATGCAAGAGAACTATAGAGGATCTCTTATTGTAAAACTGGCCGCAGGATGTGTATTCATCACACAGACAGCTGAGAGGCGATGATACAGTAAACACGGTCTGACTGTGGTTGTGTGTGTTTCTGCGTAGATGTATGCATCAACACAGATGAGTATCTGGAGAGCATATTTGGTTGTGTGTTTGTGTCAGTTTATACTCCTGTGGAAAGTCCTTAAATACAAAAAACTGAACAAGCACAAAACAAGAGGAAGTTTTGATAGTCAAATTAGGACAGCAGAGATTTTATGTTCACATTTAAGTGCGCACGAGTCCTTCATGCTACCCAGTCTAATCTATAGAAACACCTGCAAAATAAATTTGACCTAAACAGCCAAATTTGGTTGTGTCCTTTTCAGGCATGCACCTTCTCACGTTGACATTCAAGAGATCGGACTCTGCCCAAACTCCTGGATAAAATTGTAAGAGTACATTATTATACTGAGTGAACACAAAATCTGAAATGTGCTTCACACAAGTGTGTCAGTTTTATTCTGGTTTTATTTTTTTCAGACTGTTTCTTTCGAAATCAGAGCATCTTGAGATCATAAGCTGCTGCGTTTTGCCTGTGTCATCTATGAATCAGAGTGACAGACAGGCAAAAAGTGAGCAGATTCACATACACACAAAGACACCCAGATGCAGATATGAATAAGCGGATACAAAGTCATACAGGCCACTGGGAAGTGCTTGAGATTGAGGATAAGGCCCTGCTTGTCAGCAGACCTCCCTGACATTGATGCAGTCGCCACAGGGCGTGTGTGTGTCTGTGTGTGTGTGAGAGAGAGAGAGAGAGAGAGAAAGAGCGAGAGAGAGTATTTTTGTCTGTGTGGGCTCATTGGCATTTGGAGGGAGATGCCCCACACAAAACATATGCCACCAGGGCAGATTTGCGAGCTGGCAGGCGGGTGTTTTGGAGGATGCTTTACTCTAACCTCAACTCATGTACATACACACGCACATGTCTTTGAAACACTGTCCCTATTGTTGATCTGTGCGTAGTTGATTTCCATATAGCAGTCAGCATATCACATGTATTGAACACACACAGATTTACTTCTGTCTACAAGGTGAAATAACATGCTCTTGTTTTTAGGTTATTTTATTTATTTATTAAATGAGTACTGTTCTTAAATTTAATGAGGACTCAGAAAGCTATACCTACATTTACTCTGACCTCATCTTTTTTGACTAAAAATGTATTTAGTTTCATTTGATTGTCTTTAATCTGCTCATGTTCAAATGTGTTGACCTTATCATCTTTGATCCGAAAGAAGAACTGCCAAAAGAGGAACAAAATTATGAATTGTGTGAAAGCATTTCATAAACAGGAGGGAGTGAGCACTCTTTAGCTTTCAAGACTGCACCTAATTGGCCATTTGGGGCCGCCAGTGCGCACATTTTCCTTATTTCATCACCCATGCATCATAATTAGGCAGCTGGCTTTCTTTATAGAATTAAAGATATCACTAAAGACAGATATGTAAATGAAAAAGAACTCACTCACACACACACACACACACACACACACACACTAAATGCTAACATGAATACACAAACACATGGTACACTGGAGCGATGTGTGTTGCACAATACATCAGACTGACATGTCTGAGTGTGTTTGATCTCTCTATCGTTGCTCAGACGTTTGCCATGTGACCTCTGACCCCAGGCACACTGTGAGGGGCGTGCCAAAGGTCAGAGGTCATCTGAGTTTCCTGAACACAGAGGCGGATCACGTAACACACACCGACACACTCACTAGTCCTTTTTCTGTCTCTGTCTCCAATATTCGCTCTTGTTGTCATTTTTCCTCACAAGTAACACCCACACCAGCACACAGCTTCTCCTGTATTAACCCCTGAATACATTTTTGGAAAGTGTGTTTTGATAGAATTCCCCCACTTTGCTTCCATCCTGTTTTGTTTTTGCATGTTAGTATTATTTCAACAGGCTTTTATCCTTCCACACATTTACAAAGGCAGAGCTGTGTCCGATTCAGCATGAGGAGGTATCGCCGTAGTTCAGGGAATGTCTTTCACTGCAGCTTGACAAGATTGCTGTTGGTATCAAATGAATCAAGGCCAAAGCGCTCACACACACACAAGAAATATTACAAGTTCGCTGACGGCAGAGTATGCAAGTCCAGCAGGTTATTTTAGTCTGTAAGGAGCCTGTCCATGTCACATGGCGGTGGTGGTTTCTATTTTCAGGATACAATGCTGCTTCAGTCTTCTGGTCTCATCAGAGGAAAGAAAGAGAACGAGAGAGAAAAAGAGATAGCTGCGAATGCAACATATGATCTGCACATGGGGATGTCGTAATTCTGAATTCATTAGCAAGACACACTGAAGGAATCAAACTAGGCAGAGGGAGGGAGAACAGAGAGCCCAAAAGGAAAGAGAGAGTAAGAAGAGGAGGAAGAGGAACAGAGGGTGGGAGGGAGGAAGAGAGACAGAGGGAGGGAGGGAGAGAGGGACGAGAGAAAGGGAAGTCCAAAAAGAGAGAGAGAGAGAGAGAGAGAGAGAGAGAGAGAGAGAGAGAGAGTCAAAGAGCAGACACTAAATGTGGCTGTGGAGGGAGTGATCTGCTTATGGAGGGGGACAAATTCTCAGGTAAGACCAACTCTCCGGAAACTGTCAGTCCAGATGAGCTCATGCTTCCATTCTGAATGGAAAACAAAGTGTAGTTTAAGGTTCTTTAATCAGCTTTTTACTGTGATCGAGTGTCTATTCTGTGAGAGCCTGCCTCTATTTTCCCCTCTATGGTATTTTCCACTCTCTCATTCTGTCCTGTTTGCTGACTGCATGTTTTCTTTGGGGTTTGGATCTGGAGCTGGGTGCTCCGCAGGGTTTGTGTAGCAGCTTAGCTGACCTGTTTTGGTTTATCCGTCTTTATCTGTTCTGTGCCTGTTGTGTTAACAGGCTTCTCTGTCTCTGTTTGTGCCCATCATCTCCACCTCCTCTGACCCATTGTTTCCACTTAAATGCATATGTCTTTACAGGTTGTTGCTCAGTTGTCGCCACTTTTCCATTCCTGTCTCTCTGTCTTGATTCTGTCTTTACACACGTTCTTTTTCACGTTCACTGAAAGTAAGACATTCATTGCAGAAGAAAACTTTCCGAAGGGCTGATTCTGTGATGAAGTGAAACAAGCTTAACAAACACTTATTTTTAAGACATTTGTCTGTCTCTCACTTTTTTTTCTCCATTTTTTTTTCTTGCATTCTCCCATTCTTCTTTGGTGTGAAAACAGGAAAGAGCTCTGTTTGAACAGTACTACTCTTGTCCCTTGTGGCTCTGATCCCACTTCGGCCATCAGTCAGTCCCTCCTTTAGCTAACAGGACAGAGAAAGCCCTGCTTCAGTCCACTAGCAAAGAGTAAGCTCACTTTGCAAGTAAAAATACATACTTTTTCTGCTCTTCTGACACTGTTTTCCCCGATGGAGACCATAAACAACATGCATATTGAATTGTTATGAGTTTGCATGTGTATGTGTGTGTGTATGTGTGTTTTACATTATGCTAAAGTCATTAGTGAGGCAATGCTGTCTGCTTTGTAATGGTATTTTTACGAGTGTTGTTAAAAAGGCATGAAAGAGACGTAGCTGGAGTGGAAATGGTGAAGTGGCTGCAGCAGCATGTGTATGTGTGTGTGTGTGTGTGGGTGTGTGTGGTTTGTGTGTGTTTGCGACCTCGCACAGCTTGTAGCACCTACACGGTGTATGAAATCTGGATGTAGGTGAGACCATTGACAAGTGAATGTGTGTGTGTGCTTGTGTGTGTGTGTGTGTATGTATGATTATGATGGCGGCATCATTCTCCCACCTCTCTCGTTCTCTCTCTCTCTCTCTCTCTCTCTCTGGCTCTTTGTGGCCCCTTGTCTCCAGGTGCTTCCTACATGGAGCGGTAACGACTTCAGCAGCAGGACATACTATGTGTCTGTTTCTGTTTTTCATGTGTGTGCACACAAATAGGAGGTATGTCCGAATCTGACTTATAGAGCAGCATCAGCTAGCTTAGCTGACCACATTGAAAGATGTCAGTCATGTGGAATCTCTGCTGAGAGTTTTCTGATTTATATTTAGCTAATATACACTTCCCCCACTAGGTGGAGGTGCTGAGTTGAGTAATCCGTTTCCATGTCCACCTCTCAGCCTTGAAACACTTACACAAGGCAACAAGTGTTGTTTTTGGTGTTTTCTGCATTGTCTTCTTTGCCATACTTTGTTTGTATATGACCCTTATCGGTTTAAGGAGACATTTTATTGAAGGAAAGTGCAGCCATGTTGTGTCCTGGTGAGACATGATTGGTGTTGTTGGGTGAATTGCCATGACGACACCCTGAGCAGAACAATATGTGACTGCAGCGGGAGCAATGAGGATGGTGATCACAATGCTGGCTTGTTGACGCACTAAACAGGGTTATTACCCGGTGGAGAGATGGAGACGAGGGTGGAGGTGGGAAAAAGACAGAGAGAGAGAGAGAGACAGAGAGAGAGAGAGAGAGAGAGAGAGAGAGAGAGAGAGAGAGGCCCATTGAGAGTCATCTCTGATGGAGGACAGCTGCTCTCTCTATTTACCAAGCCATTCCATCCCATGCGTGAGGGAACGCACACACATGCAGGCAGCAGCATGTGTGTGGACAGTCGATTAACTCGCATACACGGGCACCGCTCACTGCAAAGAAAACCACTGAACTAAAGCGATTGAGGGGGTATGCCAGTGTGTATATGTGTGTGTGTGTGTGTGTGTGTGTGTGTGTGTGTGTGTGTGTGTGTGTGTGCAGTGCAGTCGAGCCATGTTTCCAACAGGTGCTGTATTTGATTAAAGTTAGCAGAGGCTGGCCGGGTGCTGCTGTTTAACATTTGGTTAAAGGCAGCTGCTGTCACTACAGCTGTGCATATGCTTTAGACGAATCTACTTCACCGTGTGGGCTCCGGGGCCACATGAGGGGTTTTTCGTGTGTGCATGTCGATGATATTATGAAACTGTCTGACCCGCTGCCCCATTGTCTTTACGGTATTCACTGCTCACCAAAAGATCCACACTCCTACACTGAGTAACAATGTGTGTACACTGATCACCTTCAGCTGTGCAAGTGTTCAGTTTTCTTTTGTTTATTGTTGCTTTTTTTTTTTTTACATTGATCCTCACCACATTTCTTTCCCTTGCCATTCATTCCCGCATTTAGCTGAAAGCACAGTACTGTACTGTACTGTACTGAAAGCCAGGCAAGTCTCTGGTTATGTTTACACTACCAGTGCCGCTGATTCCATTAGTCATGCTAACGCTGCTCTCTTTCTGTGTCTTTCTTTCTTTCTCACACACAGCAGGGAGAAATCTTCCTGCTTCATACTTTCCATTAAAACCACAGCGGTTCAGTGTCACTTCACATCTCTCTATCTTTCTTTCTCTGCCTGGGGAAAGAACTGGCACCCCTTATTTCACCTTTCCCTTCCTTCAGCTTCCTCTAAAGTCCTGAGCAAGGTAATGCTGCGTATTATGGGTGTTGCCATGTAAACAGAGCTGCGGTAACTAGCTAGTCACATCCAAAATATACACACGTACAAATTAACACAAGCAATAAATGCAAGCAATGCACCAACACACAACACACACAAAGTCTACCTCTTCCAGATGGCCTATTTGATATAGCCTGACTCATGGGTGACTTGTCTGCATCGAGGCCAACAAAGCTTTTGTTGTTTTAGGATGAACACAGCAGGAAGCTGGGGTTTCCTCTGTAGCTGATACTAGTAATGTTTGAAATAACAATGACTGTCTAAACTTGACAGTCCATGACATGATCTGAAATGAAACTCTTATCATTATTCACCATATAAAACAGGTATATTATGGTCATACTTGCATTTCCAATAACACCCAAGTTTCAGCAGATGTAATTTTACTAAAATGTTGAACTTCATCACAATAAAATACATATTTTATAAGGACTTTACATCAATTCAGTCCTTTAAATCACCTCCACCTTTAAATTTTATAAACTCGTCAAATAGAGGTGCTTTAATTTGCTAGATTTGTTTTGACACAATTATTGACTAAGTCCCATTTCATCCAATATATTTCCCCTTTTTCCATTTGCCACATAACTTTGTGATGAAAAGTGATTTATTAAATCTGCAGAGACAGATCTTCACCAGTTAAACAGGTGCTTAGATTTTGATGGTCAAAATCTAGTATTTCAATGATTTCAGTTGCGTTTATACAAACAAGGTTGTTTTTGTTATTGTGAGAAGCTGTATTTGACATAGCTGTAGTTGTGACTAAAATACATCTTCAAGTGTATCCTTGCATTTCGCCGCCCTGTGTGGGTTTGGTTACCATTGAAACATTTCTCTGAGCTGCATCTCAGATTCCAGAGTTTGCAGGACGTCTGTCCACCGGCCGGACAGGCCGGACCTCAGGAGAGGGGGCAGACTGGCGCCGAGGCATGTGGACCTGTTAGTGTCTTTGTGTGTGTGTAGATTGCCGTCGCCCTGCCGTTGCCCCAGCAACTGCCACACTGGCCTGGCATCCGTTTTTTAAAAGTTAGCCTATTCTCCTCCCACTCTGCTCCTCTAATTTTTCAGCTCTCATGAGGGCAGGACCCACTTTCGAGTGGTGGTGGTCTGGGTTTCTTTAAGCTGTAGGCGGCTGTCTCTGTCTCTCTTCATCTGTGTGCTTCAGTGCAATACAACACCAGCAGCTACTTATTCAAATACATTGCAACAGACTAATGTACATACAGGAAGCCTGAGGCCCGAAGAGATGCATTATCTGGATTTAACAGATGTTAGTTATCATCACATGTATTTTCTAATTAGCAGTTATACACCATGCTTTCAAAACAAAGTTTAGAATCACAATCGGAAAATCCTACATATACTATCTCGTCATGATAAATTCATTCTTGGGATAATAATGTATACTGTTAGGCTTACTGCCTTACTTATATATACACTACCGTTCAAAAGTTTGGGGTCACATTGAAATGTCCTTATTTTTGAAGGAAAAGCACTGTACTTTTCAATGAAGATGACTTTAAACTAGTCTTAACTTTAAAGAA
>JAVQJL010005200.1:0-15253 GCA_036024295.1 Nannoperca obscura
TGACCACTGACTGGTTTTTTTTTTGGTTTTTTTCAACTGTTTCAAAGTTGTGTTTTTTTCCCCCCCCCCCCCCCCCCCCACACACACACACACAGATTACACACGTATTCTTACTGCACTGTACGGGTGAGGGCATGACGCTTGTGCCCCGGGGTCAGGGCAGGTGCAGGACACACTTCCCGACACTCAACACGCCAAAGTTAAAATACCGATCTATGTTTCCGGCATTTGTAGTTGTTTAAAAGATGTCTTGTGTGACAGACAGGTAGAAATATAGTCCACGTGTAACCCTTTCCTTTGACTTTCTTCTCTTTCTGTCTATGGATGATTTCCTCGTTGAAGTCAGTTTCACTTCGGTGTGACGCAGATCGTTTAACCGAGGAAAAGGTAAGAAGCCGACTCCTGTTTTCTTCTTTTTTCTTGTGTTTTATTACTGTTTTTATTGCCTATGAGCATTAAAAGTGTCACAGTCTAATAACAACTTTTATTCGGCGTAAAAAAGATGTATTAATCTACAATAACGGTACAGTAAAGCTTCTTGTGAGCATACTAAGTCAGGAAGTCCATAGTTGTGATGCCAAAGATGCTGAAACTTTGATACAGCAGTTGAAGAAGTATTAAAGATCTTTTAAATAAAATAAAAGTTGCAATACTACAATAAATGTAGCCTACTTAAAACAACAAATACTGCTTATGCAGCAGAATGACCCCTGCCATTGTATATTATTACACATTGTATTAATGCTGATGCTTACTGTACAAGCAGCACTTTGGTGATGGATAGTTGGGTAGATTCATGTAGAAAGATCCTTCATTATATTGAGATAAGATAATTTGTCTTGTACTGTTTTATTTACTCTGTAAACTATTAATTTGTCAAGTAACTACGGCTGTTACAGCGTGGTTAATTATCCGTTTTTTTCTAAATTAACTAATTAATTAACTCAGTTTTTATTAGTTTTACAGATCCTGTATTTCATTGTAAGGGGTAGTTAGTGGTGGACTGAACATAAGGTGCAATATATCATAATGTACTGTACACTATGTTAAACCAAATATAAATTGCCGTACAGTATAGATATCTAATGTAGTGTCCTGTTGTAAGAGCAAGGAATTGTGGGACAGCCAAATAGTAGTTCTTTAAGGGGCCTGCCACTTCTGGGTCAATTAACTCCAAAAAACACCTCAGCAACACAATCATGGAAGAACGTGTAACTTACTTACTTATACTTTTAATACTTGAAGAACATGTTCCTGATTATACTTACATACTTTTGCTTTAGTAAAGAATTTGAATACTTCCTCCCCCACTGATCGTGGAATAAGTGATTAGGTTAATGTCCACCATCTAGTGGAGGCATAATAGAACTACATCACCCCAGTAATTGGATTCCTTTGCCACGGATTTAAAATGCTCCTAGATCTGTAGATAACACAGTGACTGGAGATAATGCATCTCCACACAGCTGCAGTTAATTAAACACATAATGGTTTAGTGGGATTTAGGTTCCCCAGTTAGCAAACACAGTAATACTGACTGTACTGACAATAGTCAAATCTAGCTGCATCATTAATGTTACGATGTAAAGCTGGGTATTGCATCAAACTATATCAAATTGATACTTTCTAGATTTTAAAAGTGAAAGTTCAGATATGTACACTTACAGGACAGATGAGCTAGAATTTACACACAGCAGACTTAATGGAGCATTGCTAGTTTCATTTTCATTCTGACTGACAGCCATTTGGTGATGTTTTTGTGAAGGTGTAAACTCTACTATGGATCCGCCTGAAGGGATAGATGAGGGAATCCTCCCCTCCAAAAGGACATTTGGGGAACATGAAGCTCAGAGGTGAGACAAGGACCTTAAGTATTCATGGCTATCAGAGCTCAGCATGTGTATTATGTTGCCTACATTATTATTAAAAGTAAAACCCATGTGTTGTGTTTAAGCCCAGAGCAGCAGCCGGACAGACCAGCGTCACCTGTCCCCAGCTGTGTGTCCATGAAGAGCAACCAGTCAAGGGACCCGCCCCTCGCTTTTCAAAAACAACATTCTTCTGAACCAGGGTAAGTCAACTTTTTTGTACAATATAAGAATTAACAAAGCCATTAGAGGGAAACCATCTTTGTTTTGTCAACTGTTTGTCCCTCTCAGGACCCAGGAGGAGAGACCAGCATCCCCTGTTCCCAGCTGTGTGTCCATAAAGAGCAACCAGTCAAGGGACCATTCTTTTGAACCAGGGTAAGTCACTTTTTATTTTTACCTTTTTGATTATTTGTGAAACCACAGTAGCTGGTTGAGTTTTTTCCACAGTAAAACAAAAAGTCAACCAGAATCAAAATAAAGTAATACTGAAAGTTAAACAGGTGTGTTTTTCTCTACAGACTACAGTCTGCCCTGGAAGATCAGACAGACTCTATATCTATGGTAAATGTACAAGCACACTTACAACCAGCAACAGTCACAACAGTTCTTGTCTTTATTTTGCTGTATAATGGACAAAGCATTTTTCTCCAAGTTTACATTGAAAATTGAGTTTATGTCATGTTCCAGCTGCTTGAGGAGAACATTATCAGTTTTGTTAAGAGCGAGCTGCTGAGGATGCAGAGGGTTCTGAGATCAGAGTGTTCGGATGATGAGGTGATGGACAGCGAGGAGGAAGAGGGTATGAGGAGCAGCAGAGAAGCATTTCTGAAAATAGTGCTCTACTTCCTGAGGAGAATAAAGAAGGAGGAGCTGGCTGACGCCCTGCAGAGGAGTACGATGATTTTTACAGCTTTAATTCGGTGGAATAAGGAAAAGGAATATGTCTAACAGTCATAGATTTCTCTAGGGGGGTGCCTTAATTCCATGTTGACTAGATAACGTGGGTATTAAACTGTAAGTTTACGCTCTTAAAAAGGAAATTGACCATGCTTACATTAAAGTAGATAAACATAGTTTAATCCATCTCTTTTTCTCTTGTATTTTCAGTTTTTTAGAAATGCTTGAACACCCTCCACCCACCCACCCACCAAACTCTTTAAATGCAGACAGTCACTCTACACTATAGCCCCATGCACACCTTTTTGGCATGTAGAGAAAGCCAAAGCATGACACATTTTCTATGCCTAGTTATTGTTGGAATTGTAGCATCCACTTACTTTTGCTTTTTGTTCATGCAGGGTCTCCAGCGGTGTGCCAACGCAAACTCAAATCTAGTTTGAAGCAGAAGTTCCAGTGTTTGTGTGAGGGAACTGCTAAAACAGAGAACCCAACCCTTCTGAATGAGATCTACACAGAGCTGTACATCACAGAGGGGGGGGCTGGAGAGGTCAATACAGAACATGAGGTCAGACAGATTGAAACAGCAGCTAGGAAACCAGCCAGACCAGAAACAACAATCAAATGCGAAGACATATTTAAACCCTCACCTGGAAGACATCAGCCAATCAGAACAGTAATGACAAAGGGAGTGGCTGGCATTGGGAAAACAGTCTTAACTCAGAAGTTCACTCTGGACTGGGCTGAAGACAAAGCCAACCAGGACACACAGTTCACATTTCCATTCACTTTCAGAGAGCTGAATTTGCTGAAGGGGGAAAAGTACAGCTTAGTGAAACTTGTTCACCACTTCTTTGGTGAGACCAAAGAAGCAGGAGTCAGCAGGTTTGACATGTTCCAGGTTGTGTTCATCTTTGACGGTCTGGATGAATGTCGACTTGCTCTGGACTTCTCCAACAATGAGATTCTGACTGATGTTACAGAGACCACCTCAATAGATGTGCTGCTGACAAACCTCATCAGGGGGACGCTGCTTCCCTCTGCTTCCCTCTGGATAACGACACGACCTGCAGCAGCCAATCAGATCCCTCCTGGGTGTGTTGACATGGTGACAGAGGTCAGAGGGTTCACTGACCCACAGAAGGAGGAGTACTTCAGGAAGAGATTCAGAGATGAGGAGCGGGCCAGCAGGATCATCTCCCACATCAAGACATCACGAAGTCTCCACATCATGTGCCACATCCCAGTCTTCTGCTGGATCACGGCTACAGTTCTGGAGGATGTGATGAAGACCAGAGAGGGAGGAGTGCTGCCCAAGACCCTGACTGAGATGTACATCCACTTCCTGGTGGTTCAGTCCAAACTGAAGAACGTCAAGTACGATGGGGGAGCTGAGACAGATCCACACTGGAATCCAGACAGCAGGAAGATGATTGTGTCTCTGGGAAAACTGGCTTTTGAGCAGCTGCAGAAAGGCAACCTGATCTTCTATGAATCAGACCTGACAGAGTGCGGCATCAATATGAGAGCAGCCTCAGTGTACTCAGGAGTGTTCACACAGGTCTTTAAAGAGGAGAGAGGACTTTACCAGGAAAAGGTGTTCTGCTTCGTCCATCTGAGTGTTCAGGAGTTTCTGGCTGCTCTTCATGTCCATCTGACTTTCATCAACTCTGGTGTCAATCTGCTGTCAGAAAAA
Source organism: Nannoperca obscura (assembly GCA_036024295.1). NCBI lineage: Eukaryota > Metazoa > Chordata > Actinopteri > Centrarchiformes > Percichthyidae > Nannoperca > Nannoperca obscura. The sequence goes on from JAVQJL010005200.1 coordinate 4,465, forward strand.
CAACCAAACTCCCTGCGGTCTAAACTATTTAGAAACAAACATTTCTACAATGTTGCTGTGGACAAGGCCTTACAGAGTCCAAATGGACATCTGGACTTGTTTCTCCGCTTCCTCCTGGGTCTTTCACTGCAGAACAATCAGACTCTCCTACGAGGTTTGTTGACACACACAGAAAGTAGCTCAAAGACCAATCAGAAAACAGTCAAGTACATCAAGAAGAAGATCAGTGAGAATCTGTCTCCAGAGAGAAACATCAATCTGTTCCACTGCCTGAATGAGCTGAATGATCGCTCTCTAGAGGAGGAGATCCAACAGTACCTGAGTTCAGGAAGTCTCTCCACAGATAAACTGTCTCCTACTCAGTGGTCAGCTCTGGGCTTTATCTTACTGTCATCAGACAAAGATCTGGATGTGTTTGACCTGAAGAAATACTCTGCTTCAGAGGAGGGTCTCCTGAGGCTGCTGCCAGTGGTCAAAGCCTCCAACAAAGCTCTGTAGGTGCACAGATAACTGCAGATGCTAAATGTATCACACAAGTAGGGTATATATAATAAAGGTAGATCTATATAATAAAAGTCATCAGTTTTCCCACAAATTAATGCAGCAATGAAATAACAGTATGGTTAATTTAAGGCTGAAATGTATTTGTGATGTGACTGTAAGTTTTGATTTTTTTTATTGCTGTTAGATCCCAGTAATATACAGAATGATACATGCTGATCATTCAAAAACCTTCTCGTCAAGTGAAATTAAGCATTAGTGCTTGATACGTCAGCGCAACCACAGAAATGCAATGTTTTTAACATTGTAGACCGAAACTTTATCATTATTTGTCTTTATCACTAACTCTCATTCAGGCTGAGTGGCTGTAATCTGTCAGAGAGAAGCTGTGAAGCTCTGTCCTCAGTTCTCAGCTCCCAGTCCTCCTGTCTGAGAGAGCTGGACCTGAGTAACAACGACCTGCAGGATTCAGGAGTGAAGCTGCTCTTTGCTGGACTGGAGAGTCCACAGTGTATACTGGAGACTCTCAGGTCGGGATTCATCTTCTGCTTAACTGATAACCTTTAAATGTTTCTTGACATACAAGTTAATGTAAGTAACTTATGGAAAATCTGTAGGATTTGCAACATACACTCAAAAACACTATGGTAGAAATTTGTTCCAATAGAGTTTGTGGAAGTGACTGTCATTGATTTGATCAGTTATGTTAATTCTGTATCAAGGGTAAACACAATTAAAGCGGCTCTAATCAGTGTTTTTACATTAACAACAGATCAAATAACGTAATAATAATGTGTAATACAGAAAAGTGTGACATATTACCAGATCAATAACTATCACACGACTTTGCACTACACCTTAGATCTATAGGCCATTAATGCATCTTACAGCTAATTGTTTTGTTCCTACAACCCACATCTTTACTGTTTTGACTCAGTGTCACAGCTCTCATCAGCACCTTTTTCAGCAGGAGGCAGCTGTTTTCATCAAACACGCTCTGTAAAGTTACTGTACACTACCTGCCCAGCAACAAACAGCAGAAAGACAGTTAGACTGGCTGGTGAAGAAAGTGGAACATATAGAAGTTAAAGAGACAGATATTTTTCTCAAGAGTTGGTGGAGTCATATCCTCTTTAATTTAACCTCAGCACTGATATTCTGTTATTTGGTCACATGACATTCCCAGTGCAGCCGGCCGCATGTTGAGTTTTTCATGACATGACAAATGTCTGCTATCTGGCCATAATAATGAAGAATTATTTAGCCAGGGGGAAGCTAACTTTTAAATCCCTTTTTTCCACAAATTCGTCCACTGTGCTTCCCCTGAGTGAGTCAATTAAATGTCATTTAAGTGTGTAGTTACAATAAGTTTGATAGCAATGGACTAATAAAACGTTGACATTCAGTTAGTATAGATTAAACCAAATAAAATATCACTTTGTGTGTGTTTCTCCAGGCTGTCTGGCTGTCTGATCACAGACGAAGGCTGTACTTCTCTGAACTCAGCTCTGAGGTCTAACCCCTCCCATCTGAGAGAGCTGGACCTGAGCTACAATCATCTAGGAGACTCAGGAGTAAAGCTGCTGTCTGCTGGACTGGAGGATCCACACTGGAGACCAGACACCTTCAGGTATGAACAGACAACAAGAGCTCACAGACTATTTCTCTGCCACACTGATAAGCTGTTGGTTCACAGTCTGTACCAGCAGCACTGCAGATAAAATACATTTTCACAAAGAATCAGGTGTTGTGCGATGGTGTGCTCGTTTTGAGATTCTTCACAGTTTGTGTAAAGGTGTTTTGTTTTAATGTTGGATCTGAGTGAAGATCATTGATGAAGAAGCTTCTGACTTTGTTTCTTCCTTCAGGGTGGAACATGGTGGCGAGCAGTGGCTGAAACCTGGTCTGAGGAAGTGTAAGTGTTGTGTGTTCCACTCTGATTCATGGAAACAAGGCAGTACATGTTAAAGTAGCTTCAAAAGCTTGTGTTACTGCATTCAATTCTAAGTTTTACAGAAGTTATGATTAATTAACAGTCAGTCTGTTACCAAAGCAAAAAAATGAAGCCATCAGGTGTGTTAGATGATAAACTGCTGCTGTATTGTGTCTTGTTCTCTCCATCAGATGCCAGTGAACTCACACTGGACACAAATACGGTAAACAGAAAGCTCCAACTGTCTGACAACAAAAGGAAGGTGACGTTAGTGAAAAAGAAGCATCCATATCCAGATCATCCAGAGAGGTTTGACTACTGGCCTCAGCTGCTGTGTAGAAATGGTCTGACTGGACGCTGTTACTGGGAGGTCGAGTGGAGAGGAGAGGTTCATATAGCAGTGACTTATAGAGGAATCAGGAGAGGAAACAGTGGTGACTGCAGGTTTGGATGGAATAATCAGTCCTGGAGTCTGAGGTGCTCTGATGAAGGTGGTCGTTACTCTGTCAGTCACAATAAACATAGAACAAACCTCGTATGCTCTTCCTCCTCCTCTCCCAGAGTAGCAGTGTATGTGGACTGTCCTGCTGGATCTCTGTCCTTCTACAGAGTCTCCTCTGACACACTGATCCACCTCCACACTTTCAACACCACATTCACCGAACCTCTTTATCCTGGGTTTGGGTTTGGGTTGTTTGGTTCCTCAGTGTCTCTGTTTTCACTGTGGGAGGAAGAGTCTCCTCCTGTGTAAAGAAACTCACACACAGGAAATAATTTCTATATTTCATTTCTCTGATCTTATTTCGGTCTGTGTTTGCAAACACAATTCATTATCATAATCTAATGACAGTCTTAGTTCACTTCTTTCATACTTTCATTGAGGTTAAGATCTTTACAAGAGTTTTACATTTACATTGCAATGCATGTTTTAAAAATAGTATGAAAAAGTCCAGTACGGGATATATTAAAAGCCCACCTCTAGCAAGTGTTTGATCACTACAAATCATTTCGAGTTCATTACAACTTACATACATCAGCTGCCACGTTATTAGGTACCTTGTTAGTACTGAGTCAGACCCCTTTTGCCTTCTGAACTGCTTTAATTCTTCGTGCATAGATTCAGCAAGCTGCTGGAGCCCTCAAAGGTTTCGGTCCATATTGATATGACATGATAGCATCACACACCTGCTGCCGACTTAGAGGCTGCACATCCATGATGTGAATCTCCTGTTGCACCACATCCCAAAGCTGCTCTGTTGGAGATCTGGTGACTGTGGAGGCCATTTGGGTGACAGTGAACTTATGTCATGTTCAAGCACGTTATCATGCTGGAAGTAGCCATCAGAAGATGGTACACTGTGGTCATAAAGGGAGGGACACGGTCAGCAACAACACTCAGGTGGGCTGTGAAGGTCAAACGATGCTCACTTGGTACGAAGGGGTCCAAAGTGTGCCAAGAAAACATCCTGCACACCATCACACCCCCACCAGTAGCATGAACCATTGATACAAGACAGGATGGATCAATGCTTTCATGTTGCTTTACACCAAACTCTGATCCGACAATTCGAATATTGCAGCAGAAATCGAGACTCATTAGACCAGGCAACGTTTTCTTCTGTAGCCTCAGCTTCCTGTTGTTAGCTGACAGGAGAGACACCCGGTGTGTCTTCTGCTGCTGCAGCCCGTCTGCTTCAAGCTTTCATGTGTTCAGAGATGCTCTCCTGCAGACCTCAGCAGTTACTGTTTCTATCAGCTCCAACCAGTCTGGCCGTTCTCCTCTCACCTCTGGCATCAACAAGACATCTTCATCCACAGAACTGCTGCTCACTGGATATCTTCTCTTTTTGGGACCATTCTCTGTAAACCACCATGCCATGTTCAAAGTCACTTAAATCAGCTTTCTTCCTCATTCTGAAGCTCAGTTTGAACTTCAGCAGATCGTCTTCATCACGTCTAGGATGCCTAAATGCAGTTAAATGCAGAGTTGCTGCCATGTGATTGGCTGATTAGACATTTGCCTTATTGAGCAGTTGAACAGGTGTACCTAATAAAGTGGCTGCTGAGTGTATATTTAGTACATCAATATGTATTATGTATTAAGAATATCAGGATTCCAATATATATTATCATTACAAAAGTCTACTCTTAAATTCTAGTACACATAATCCAGCATGATGTGAATATGCTGATATCTTGGAGTCCTCCATGGTATCATCTTGAGGATGTTTTCATTTAAGTCCACCTTCCACCAGTTCCTCAGCCAGCTGAAACATTTGGTCGCCAAGTAGAGCACTCCAGCACAGAGGAGAAACCTGACGAAGCTGAAGCCACCACCTCTGTTCCCTTTCTTGGCCTTTTCACCAAAACCTAGAGACAGAAATTCGCATTATTTTCTGCATTAAATACGCTCACTGTCTGAGGTGAATGGGATTTAGCTTGTGGTGCTCACTGAGAAATTCAACACCTTCCTTTCAAGACATAATGACCCTGTTACTGAACACAATGTCCGTTTCTATCGGGACTATTTCTTCAGCATAAAGTTGCTGCAGCACATAACATAACATACCATTACATATATTTAGCTGATGCCTTCATCCAAAGCGACTTAAAACAAGTTTATTTATTAATTTATTTTTTGATTTATATATTGGCAGTAAACTGGGCATTTTTACAGGAAGGACACATTTGTTAAGTTGAAATGCTGACTGCACTTTTACCTTTATAAGGGTTCTCCCACCCGGATGGCCAGTAACTTTGCCTCGAGTCTCGTGGGCTCCTGTATTCATGTTGCACTCCACTGTAGTTAGCCACAAGCCTGCTGTTGTGTGAGGTTACGTTGATGTAGTGCACCTGCTGGCCATAGCTGAAGGGCTCTATGTTGAGATGTAGTTGCAGGTTGAAGTCTTCTGAGAAGAATCGCAGATCATCACTTTGCTCTGTTCTTGCTGTAGATCCACTGTAGGTCGGCACTAAGTGGAACATCTGCTGGGCTGAAGGTTCTGGGTGGTGCATCACTTCGTTAGCCTGAACAGCCTGTACAGCTCCATAGTAGCCAGTGTGGGTGAGAAAGGTGGTGAGATCCAGCTGCAGGCTCTGCAGGACTCCAATCAGTTCAGAGCTGATTTCATGAGTCCTGTCAGGACTGAACCTCCCAAAGGCAGCTCCATCATGCTCGGTGACGTACACCTTCTCCACCACCCTGGTTCTCACCTGGTAACTGATGATGATGCGGTCCATATTGTCATTACCATGGTTACCATCCAACCCATAATTCTCCCTCACATACGCTGGGAGGTTTGCAGAAGCTGGATAGGTTTCTGTATTCAGGTTGCCAACTTCAAAGTAAACGACCTGGAAAGTGAGAAAGAGCATGTTACAAACTTAGGAACACACACACACACACACACACATGAAACATATTGTGTATAAACGTTTTCTGTTATTTTCTTGATTTGTGCCTGTTTTTGTTTATTTTGAATCTCAATATCAGCTGATGATGTCATCAACATCACTGTACCTTTTTTTTTAATTGTTATTATTGTGTAATTATCATTATTACCTGACGCTTTGTTTTGTTGTTACCTTCATTCCAATAAAGAAAAGTGAACTGGATTGAACTGAGACGGCAGAGAGAGAAGTTGGATGCAAATAATGAAATGAGACAGTCATGGGGGAGCATTTAGGATACAAATATATGCATTAAAGGGTAAATCAAACTCTTTAGCCCTTCAAAGAAGTTGGGGAATAATGGTAAACACTGGAACAGAGGAGATACACAGTCCTGCTCTGAAAACACTTCCTGTGATACAACCTCTTCCTGAGACTCCAGCTGACCAGTAAACGTCACTTCAGCAGGATCTGTTTTAAAGACCAAGCTGCTTCAGAGGCACACAAGCCACAGAGTCCTCCTCGTGAGGACTAACCTGCTGTGCATGTGTATATAACTGTGAGTGCACAAACAAACCTGTCTCCTTCTCCTGCGCCTCCTGTCCAGCACCGGCAGAAGCTCCTCAATGTTTCCAAACAGGTGGAAGCCGTAGAAACCGTTCTCTGGCTGACAGTCTGACACCAGCTGGCAACAGACAAAGTAGTTCTGCTCCTTCTGTCTTACACGTTCATTTAACTGGAAACATCACTGAAGGTTCCCCACTGAGGGACTAACAAAGGTTTCTCTTGTCTTAATGACATCTCCCATTGATTGTCTTGAATTAAACTGGACAATATTTCTGGATATATGCTACAGTATCTCCATTAATATTATGGGTAATTACTCATTAATAAGATGTGCTGCACGCTTTAACATGGCAACAAGTGTGATGTAATGTAACCTTCATGAGGACCACACAGTTGATGAGTTCACAGGTCACGCAGTCGTTGGTGAACCAGAACAGGAGCTGGAGCCCGTGTCGTGGAAAAGGACGTCCGAAGCTGGAGTACCTCAGGTGCTCCAGTGTGCAGAGCTGCCCCTGGACCATGGTGGGGCTAAGGCTGACACAATATAAGATATATATAGATAAATATATTAAAACTAGCAGGTATGCTGGCACAGTGACACAAACACAAAGAAACATTAGGAGAAGAATTGAACCTTTGCAATGAAAGTATTTTGTGTAAAACAGCGAGTGTGGACATGATAATTGTTGTACTGTATATAATAAAAGAATATAAAGAACAGCGTGTTTTACCGTTTCTCCTGCTGTCTCGAGTTATTAGCTATTTCATAACTTCCTCATCTCCAGCTGCAGACACGACGTTCAGTAGCCCCGCCTCCACAAAAACAAACCAACAACGCGCGCGTTCACTTCGTTACGTCACGCACGTTCAAGAGGACGTCAGATTTTACAACCCGCACTGTGTATATACACAAACTAAAAACTTCTCTGTGCAATAGCAATAGCAATAATAATGTAAATTCACTAGTTTTGTATATATATTTATTTGTTTCCTCTGTATAGTTTTTATATCAATATATATTACTGTTTTGCTGCTGACGCCTATTTCCCCACTGAGGGACTGATAAAGGTTTATCTTATATCTTATATCTTTTCTATCTCCAGCTGCAGACACGTTCACTAGCCCCGCCTCCAAAAACCCCCACAACGTGCTCCTTTACGTCGTTACGTCACGTACGTTCAAGTCAACGTCCCCTACTGCGTCATTTGCGCGCCGCTTCGCTCCCCGAATGCTCTTCTTTTCCCGAAAGCCTAAAGATAGATGTTTCGATTTCAGGTGAGTATTTAAACCTCTCAAAACTCAACGCAGCCCCATTGTAACCCTCAGAAGACGCTCTGGGGTGTTTTTCACAGAGCGGGCATTGATTCCGGGCAGCGTGTGGTTTACGTGGTGGATGTTGGCCATTGTTTATGCGGCGGGCGGCCTGTGAAGCCGCCCGCTTGCCTGGTGCCTTGCGCCGGCGGGGAGGTGGACGCTGACGGGGAGGGATGAGCTTACTGCTCCGTACATTAATCTCAGTCATGAAAGGCCGGTGTGTGGATATTATATACTCTGTCCAGAAACACTCGTATTATTATGTTAGATTTAGTTTAAGCAGTTTCACATCGACGCGGTCCTGCGTGATGTAACGTTAGCATTAGCATCGCGGCTAACGTGCTTGCCCTGCTGCCTACAGGGAGCCACAATATTATTATATTATATTATTTAAACTTTTAGTTGGTCGTTTAGAGTTGGAGCTACTAACTGATCCACGTACAGTCACCTACATGTTTAACAGTGTTCCCAGTGAGGGGGCATGCTCCCTGCACACTTGGTCATGTGTGTTAGGTTAATTACCCATTGTGTTAAAAGCTGCACATGTTGACTTATAGTTTCCTAATGCAGTGGGACTAGTTCACCTGCTTTTTCTCTCCACCCACTTTGTACTTTCTAAAAGGAATTAACTTGTTTATTTTAATGTTCCCGAGTCTGTCACACTTTGACCTCTGCATCAGCTAATGCTTCGTTTTATCATGCTAGCTAAGCCACGTTAAACATTTCTGCCACTTTATTACTACATTCACTTAAAGACTTCCCACAGGCTCAACGCCACCATATATTATAATTAAATAAACGTGGCACTTGTCACTATGGTTATTTAGCACTAACAGCAGCATGTTGATGACTGTGAATGTCCTTACACACCTATAGTGTGCTGTTGCACTGGGAGCCCATGTGCATTTACATTTTAGAAGTCTTTTAATATGAGAAGAGCTTGAAAATATCACCCTATTTGTTAAATAACTTCATATTGAGTATAAATCCTGTGTGTGGTGATGCATCAGTCTTCATAGACCCTTTACATTACTTTAGATTTACTCACATGGCAGGCTACTGGACCGTCTGGAGGTTTCATGAATGACTGTTTGCAGTGACAGCTGCTCGTAGTGTCGGTTACAAAAAGGAACATGAGTTTCCTCGAGGGTAAAGCTGGTTTCAGAAACGTTCTGCACCACTGAGGATTCACTCAGAAAGTGCAACAATCACCTTTATTCATAGTCATTACCCCCTCTCTTCTCTCTGATCTCCGTCTCTCTTTCCCCCTTCTCACCTTCCTCGTCTGTCCTTGCAGTCCTTGGATGAAGACTGTACGTTGGAGGGGGAAGAGGAGGGACTCGCAGAAGAGGAAGATGAGATTGATCAGTTCAACGACGACACGTTCGGAGCCGGGGCTATCGGTGAGTCGTTCAGTTACTGGTTAACGCTCCTGTGGTCATTCGGTGGTTTATCTCATCTATTAAACATGAAAAATAAATCACAGATCGATGAGGTCACCATGTTGTTGTTTACTTCTCCATCATCTGCTTCAGCTCCACCTGTTGTGTGACAGGTTAATCTGTTGTGCACCTCCTTTGATTATGTTGACGTGTAAAACAGCATGTTTAAATGAGTGGGGTCGCCCGGGGGCCACACAGATGGTGGTGGTGATGATGATGATGGTGGTGGCGCTGGGAGCTCTCATGAACACACTGCACCACCACTGAGACGTCTGTCTTTGGGACAGTGTGTAAGACGTCTGCTCCGCTGCTCTTCCAGATGACGACTGGCAGGAGGAACACAAACGCCTCGCTGGGCTCGACGAGCTCGGCCCCCGGACGGGGGTCGGGGCGGGGGCAGAATCGGACGGAGTAGAAGAAGACGTGTCCCCCGCCCGCCTCCCTTCCTCTGCGGACCATGTCCCCCTTCCTTCTTCACACCCTTCCCTCAAATTGTCCTCGTCTTCCTCTGGACTGCCTCCACCAGGTCAGTCGTGTAGTCGGGATCCTGTTTATCATATATGAGCACATCGTTGAAATGCATCCAATAATAGTTCATAAGTAATACCTACATGTGTTGCATGTCTTATTTCGGTTTAAACTAGAGTTAATGGGGTTACTGTGTGTAACGTTGTACAGTGTGCAGTGGGAGCCCGGTACACACACACACACACACACACACACACACACTGTTATTCATTGGTAATAACCTCCGCTCGTCTCTGCACATCAGAGGGACGGCAGGTCTCTCGTTTGTGCTCTGGATAAAGTGAATTACACATGTGCTTTGATGTGCAGCGCTGGGTGACACCTGTTGTTGTTTCAGATGTGGAGGATCGCGGTGGGGGGGGGGGCCTGGCCGAGTCCCTGGCCAGACTCATCCTGGAGGCCGACCCGGCCATCGCAGGCGTCGGGGCGGCTGAGAGGCCCGGTCCACCTCTCAGCTCTTCAGGATCCAGCTTGTCTGCTCTGCACGGGATGGACCCACCCAGAGTCCTGCCTCCGCCCTCCTCCATCCCACACCCCACCCAACCATACCAGCACCAGCAGCCCCCCGGGCCCTCCACCTCCGGTGAGACTGATGGTGGTTTATCTGACATGTCTTGTTGCTTCAGGAGGTTTGATTTAGTTTGATATGTGTCTATCGGCCTGGTGACACGTTGATTCTGGACTCTCGGTTTGCTGGTTCCTGTGTTTTGGCCCCGTGTTGCTGAACTCTTCTGTCCTCGGCTCCCCAGGCCTCCCTCCTCCCGGCCCCCCCCCCTCGTCCATGCTCAGCTACCAGCAGCAGCAGCACATGCTGCGCAGAGGGACTGCGCCTATGGCCCAGGTTTGTTTCTAACTATCTGTTGCATTATGGGATGGGACACGTGGGAGAAGCTTGTGTTTGCGGGGGGGTTCTGGAATCATATTGTATTTCAGCTTAGTTCTCCAGTCACAGCAGCACTTTACCTGCAGGACCAATCAGTGAACTGATCTACTGGACAAGTCCTGTGTGTCCGGCTCAGCAGCAGTAACCTCGTGTGTGTGTGTGTGTGTGTGTGTGTGTGTGTGTGTGTGTGTGTGTGTGTGTGTGTGTGTGTGGGGGTGTGTGTGTGTGTGT
>JAVQJL010005201.1:0-50868 GCA_036024295.1 Nannoperca obscura
AATTGGTGTTAAAAATAGTTTGTACTATAGTAGGTCACTGTATCACAAACTGCTGCTTTAAATAATGCATGAATACAGCATTGAAAGGAGTTCTAAAGACTCTATTATGAGTCACAGTATGACAGAATGTTGGCCTCCATAATTCTCTCATCAGCTTTAGTTAAACTGAGTTCAGATGCCTGCAAATGCATTAATATTACACCGACTAACTAATAAGGCGATGTGACATTTTGGTCAACAATAGGGCTATTCAAACTCATGTTATTTACATTTAACAAACCCCTGAAAAGTCACTGTGCTTTCATAAATTCTTGGTAAATTTGGTTATGAAAAGGAGGTTTGTTAAAGAAGCATGTAAACCTTTTTTATCTGTAAATTATTTGCATTTTCTAAGTGAAAAATCTTCCTAGCATGGCTAAAAATATGGATTAAGTGAAATACTATATATATTGTTGTGTGTGTGGAAATGAACATTGAAAACACTGAGCCCTAACTATACATTAAGTCCAATCTATACAGTGAGGTTAAAGGTCAGAATGGAAATTTGCTTGCAGACGTGGCTGTTTGTCAGCTTCACTCCCATGCCTGCGTGAAAAAGGCTTGGGTCATGACTTCAAAACAATAACCATTACCAGTCAGAAACTGCACAAACAAGAGCAAGGTCAAATTGCATTGCATTAGCAGGCGTCAGCCATGATATTATAGAGAGCTTTCCTTGAATCAAGGTCAGTGAAAATACAGAAATACAGAGTGGCAAGGAGAAAATTATGAGAATACCCTCTGGCCTGAGCAACCATGGCCCAGAGCTAACAAGTCATTTCAGCAAGGACAATGCTGAGGAGAGAGAATTTCACATTCTGCACAGGACACATTAAAAATAAATCAAGGATCAGTAATACATTACTCTGCCCTTCTAATTATTTATTAGTTTACTAGTTATTTTTGTGGACAAAACAGTTTTCCACTGCCACCACATAGTCCCTTCTCTTCATAAAGTACCTTACTTGATGCAGTGCTGTGCAGAAATCATATATCATGCCAACTTTTTTCTTTTACCGCATACCTAAAAAACATTCTTTCATTTGATTCCATTTGACCAGGGAACACAGCTTTGATTGAATTCCAGCTTTCCTCTTTTGAAGTGCATGTACTCAATTTTCATTTTCCATTCTTGCTCTTGTCCAACGCTCAAACCACCTCCTCAGTTCTCACGACACACGGCTCTTGTTAGGATTTATCAGGCCACGGTGAAGAAGCTCAACTCTCAAGTGGCCCTCATAGTCTGCTCACAGTGGCCGTACTATATGAGACAAAAGAGCCTGGGTGATGAGTTAAGGCAAACAATATGACTCGACATCTTGTTTAATCAGTGGTGCCATCAACAACAATGTTTGCAATGTGAATAAAGAAAAGTACACATCCTCTGGGGACAGAAATAAATACGATGTTGAATGTGTTGATTCCCCCCCCCCGTTATGCTCTGTCTTCTTTACTTGAATGTAGCTATTGATCAACAGGCAGTCTGACAGCTTGGCCAGAGCCATTAAGGTGTTTAGGTATAAACACAGTATAGGAAACGGCAACCAAGCTAATTTCTGTTTGCGCCAATCAGACGGCAGACGGCATCAAATTCACTAACAGTAACAAACAAAAACATAAGCCTACATAATGTCTGCATATGAATCCACAAAGCCATGCACAGATGCTTTTTCAGTTCCAATAAGCAAAAGTAATCAAACCCTGCAACATAGAAAAAAAAAAAACATTTGCCTAGTGAACCCTCTTTGATTGGACCTTTTAGAGGCATCTAATTGTTGACTACACTCCCTTGAGCATCTGCTCCACCTCTCTGAGGGAAGCACAGGCTAAGCCACAGGCAAGGCTTAGCATATGTATGAAATCACTAATGTGGCAATAAATGCTCCGACTGAAAGTCAAGGGAGCAGGGACTCCCGAGGGAGCAGATATAGCAGCACTTCTCAGTCTTCTATAGGTGGACTGCATGAAATCATGTTACATTAATGTATTCCATTTATGACTCAAGAGTAAATGTGTGCATAAAAGGATGTTAAAGGTGTCACTCAGTCCATGCCTCAGCTTGACGGACGCTATACGGTAATACAGGTTGGGTGTGTGTCGGCTTGTTCTTTAACACTTCAATAATAAAAACAGAGCATTCAGATGTAGTTGGACTGCAGGGATTTATGGTTTGAGGAAGTTGTTTTTCCTGTGTGATGTGACAGGTTGCTTATCGAACATGTATAGTCTGTTAACACACTTTTCTGTTTCACTGGAGCTCTCCGTACTCGGAAACTGTTTCAAACGGTGTCTCTAAGAGTGGTTCTTGTTTTTGTCTAGTCTTTGTCTCAGGGCTTTGACCTACTCACCCATTTTTTTATTATTTTCATTTTAGCGATGTTTTTGATGTTGCAATTTGATCAAATGACTACATGTAATGTGTCAATGGGTTACTAGTACTAGCAACTGGTATTGCAGTCCCACTGAGAATCAACATTTGGAGCTGGAACTGTTTTTGTTTGCTGGTCTGTGTGAGTCCTCTGTGTTTTTTGTGCTGTGGGCTGCTATTCCCAACAAACAAGCTTGCACAAGCCAGCCTGCCAAGAAATGGCAGAAAGCCGAAAGTAAATGAGTGCTGGGTGAAGAGAGTCTAACATCTAGCAAGCCAGAGAGACGTGGATATTTCTGTCAGGAGTTGCTGGACCTAAACAGAACTAGAACATCAATAAATCCTGGATGTACTGATGGTGGCTAACAAACAAACTAATTCCAATGGGATACCCACGTTGCTCTGTTTGTGCTGTAAGTAGGCAATTCCCATGAGCTAAATATGCAAAAAACTGTACTAACTTGTACTAACTTTTAATGAAGATAGCACATACTTGCAATCAGAATCAACACGTAGTAGAAGTTTCCCCTGGGTTTCTTGACATTGCTGTGTTGAGATGTACCTCCTCCTGAGCCAAAGTGACCAAATTTGTTCTGAACATCCGGAGTTGCTCGCACACTGCATGATGTGATATAATAAAAGAAGTAGTCTAACACTGTTTCTTTATTTAAAAGGAAACCAGCTTGGTGCCAGTCAGACTATGCCTTGGCACTGAGAGCACAGCTTTATTCAATCAAACCACCATTTGTTTGCATCTGCTGCAGTGGAGATGGAATGAAAAAGTAATCAGGAATATGTTAGCTATACACACAATTAGCTGGATAACTGCTGCATCTGTTTGGTTATATATATATACACACTGGACTTCAGAGCAGAAGAAGTATGATCTATAAACAGCTCAAGCTAACTTAATCGCTCAGGAATCAGCTACAGTTACCTGCAGAGAACTTCAAACTGTTTCCAAAAGCCTTTTCCTGCTCGATACGATCACTCAGATGGGCATGGGAATTCAATCAGAAGAGAGTGTGTCAGAAATGTGACTATAAACTCTTTCATAATATAGCTTTCCATGGCTCTGTGAGTAATACTGAGTCACTAAAGCATATTAAAACAGCTTTAATTTGATCTTTTCTCTGATTCATTAGCAGATATGCCCCATTGCCTATAAGAACAATAGAGCTACAAGCCATAACTGAGCAAGCTGAGGGTAGTAGGCTTCAGACATGCCAAGCACTTAGTTATGCACCCATATGGAGAGGCATTTGCTGCAGTATTTTCCCCCCCTCATCGCCCTGGGGCACAATAGCATTAGCTAAACGCCTTTAAAGCAAATACTGACACCTCCCAGTGCAAGTGCAGAGGCTCACAGCTGCACCAAAAGAGGAGCCAGCTGGAGGGAAAAGACAGGGAGAGGCTGCAGAAGAAGAAAGTGGGAAGGGAGACGCGTGTCAAGTTATTTCCCTCGGACACCATGGAGCTGAAGCCAGGGCACTATGGTAACCAGATGGACTTGCTGTGAAGCATATTTTGTATTTCACACCACAACCAGTCCAGTTTGTTAGGCAATACCTTGGCAAGGTACTTGTGGCAACGCCTGACACTTCGGAATGTGTGCAGATGTGTGCGTGGATTTTGTGAGTACATCCTCAAACTCAACCAAAAATCCCTCCCACAGAAAAACTTGACTCTTCACTGGCACTTTGTCCATTAACTACCAAGAATATCTTCTTCCGTGTGTTTCCCTGGCAAATACTAACTCAGCTCTGACTGGCTGACGGTAGTCTTGGCCTTGCCAATTTACCAGCGCCTACATACCGTGTTGGACAGGTGGCTGGTCAGATGCCCAGCTCCTCAGCGAAGATCTCTACCTTTCTGACTGGGCAGATGTCAGATACTTGGCAGGAATGCCACCCAGAGCACCCTGCAGAATGTCTCCAGACGGGCTACCACTCTTTGCCAGAGATAAAAGTGATCTTCCTGTTCATGAGTCTTCTTCTGAAGACTTTTTCTCCCCCTTCTGCCTGTTTTCACTCGACTGGTTCCACTTTTTATAACTGACACAGTCAAGTGACAAAGGCAGGCTCGAGGTCGAAACACTGATCACTAATTGTGTGTGTGTGTGTGTGTGGGGGGACTCTGACTAACCCACATTCTGGCTCTCCTGACGGGATCACTGCAGGGAACCTTTCAACACGCCCTAACAATCCTTATAATACTGTATTCAGACCCACTTTAATTTTCAAAGTGTGCTTTGTCGCTCGCACTTCCACTTTTTTTCTCCGTCCCTCCTGCAGCGAGAGATTGTGTATTAAATCATTAACGGTTGTCCTAACAATACAAATTCCCCACGAGCAGTGATCTGTCAGTGCCAGCTGACACAGAGAGACTGCAGCTGAGTACAGTAAAGGAGCTCATGAATAAGTGAACCTGACATTTCATGTTTTGAAAAGCCACACCATCTCCATTGTTATGAATATTTTCACTTGTTCCTCTATTATTTTCAAAAGGAGTTGTGCCCCTGCCAACTCTTCTGAAGTGCTTACACTCAACCTACACTCAACCTACAATT
Source organism: Nannoperca obscura (assembly GCA_036024295.1). Lineage (NCBI taxonomy): Eukaryota > Metazoa > Chordata > Actinopteri > Centrarchiformes > Percichthyidae > Nannoperca > Nannoperca obscura. The sequence continues at coordinate 4,977 of JAVQJL010005201.1, forward strand.
TTCAGCTTGGCCAGTACATTACACCAATGATGCTGAAGCCACTATGTGTAGGATTTAGATGTGATTATAGAAGCTTTTAAATTCTTTTGATGGTATAAATTGTTTTTTGAAGGAAAATGTCTGTGTGTTGCTCTCTGCATATTCATCTCAGTGTTCCCCGGGTAAATAAAATCTCTCTCTCTCTCTCTCTGAAGTGGAGGTAAATGAGGCAAACAAATTGACTATTGGAGAATTAACTTGGTTAAATGTGGTCATAATGGATGGGCCATAAAAACCAACCAATGACTGGGCTCTTCCTGGTGCCTCTAAAGCATAATAATGTCCTTCCCCCTGCAATTATATGCACGTGCCCCAAGGCAGAATTGAGTCCTAGATCCAAAGCTGCAGTCCCTGTCACTGTTTGATCAGCTACATTGGCTCCTCAGCGCAATGGGGGAGAAATGCAAATTGTTAGCAGCGTTTTCCTGCTTAGTTTGAAGAAGAGAGGTTCCGTAGGCAGCTTCCTCTCACCATATGCTCAGCCAGCTCAGCTCCGTCCTGTAGGAGCCACCTCAGCCCGGCAAGTCTGCAGAGGAAGTTGACATAATAGCCCAAAGTCACAAATGACACAAAAACCCAAATAAGACAGAAACTCTGCCACAACTGCTCCCAGCTACAGAGGGTTGTGTGTGTGTGTGTGTGTGTGTGTGTGTGTTGCTTTCATCAGGGTCTTAATGTGTTGAAACATAGCATCTGTTCAGTACTATTTTCTGAACCACAATGGCAGTGAGCTATGGTTAGAGATAAGGCCATAGGCACAATGCTCCTATACATGAGATGATAACTGGGTGAGCAGCACTAGTTCTCATAAAGAGTTCTACACTACAGCTGTTTCAGCCAGGACAGGCAGTGAGTGGGGCGGGGGTGGGTTACGTCAGTCAGGCGCTGAAATGGCAGCTGACAGCTGCAGAGGAAAGAACTGATTTTCAAGCCTGACAGCGACAAGATGATTGGCTCTAAGAGGTTGTGACCGGGTGACTCTCATTGATTGCAAGTGAAAAATGTGGAACTTATAAGAGACAATTTAGGGCCTGTGTCCACATAGTGTTTTTTAAATTGTTACCAATGAGGAGTGAGCAACATAGAGTGAGTAAAGTAGAGTAAAAGTGCAGCACCCAGCTTTTTTTTTCAAAGCGCTCTACCTTTTTTGTGCGTCCTCTTCGAGCTCTTTGAGTTAAAAATCTCTGACATTTTCTAGTGTTGTCACTAGCGCTTTTTTTCCCAGCCAACCAATGACATTTTCAATGGGGCTCGTCAACCTGCTAACCAAGAAAATGGAGGAGAGACTTGTTCTGTCCGTGTCTGTCTGTCTTGAGCTTTATCATCATCACCTTCATAACAGAGACAGAAAAGCCCATGTGGGAGCAGATCGGCCAGAAACTGAATGTTGCTTTCATCACCCTATGCATTGTAAGCTTGTTGTTAGCTGTGTAGTCACCCCCTTAACATAGTGTTAAGATATTGTTGTCATAGAAACAAAACCCACGTGCAGCGGTTTTTTTACTCTCACTGCACAAGCGCTTCATCCCAGCGCTCCCCAACGCACTGCCAGAAAAAAATGCTATGTGGACACAGGCCCTAAGAAACAAATGATCCCTATTTGTCCATAGGAAAACACTGGACCCTACAGTTCCCATAATGCAAATCAGCGTCTTTTTGTTAGACCTAAATGTAAATGTTCACAATCCACGCCCCCTGTTTGTACGGCTTTCTGAATCTGCTGGATCCACACTTGCATCTGTCTCATTGTCGTATCTTCCTACCCAAGTCCATCTTCATTCTCACGAAACAACCTCTCCAGAGTCCAGAAAGACACAAACACTGTCAGATAATTTTGGCATCATCACCCGTCCTTCACTTAAAATTGATGAGAGCTACACAATAAGAGGGGCTCTCTGTGTTAGCAGGTTGACAAACTGTATTTCAGCCTGTCCCCAAGACAAATCTTCTCTGCCACTTGAGCTAACAGATAGTTCAGATGTTGAAGAAGCGCAGCAGGAAAGGGTGAGGAGTTTCACAGGTGTTTAGTTTAGTCTATTTAGTGTATGTAACATCAATAATCTCAAATGGTGCCCAATAGTACGGTCTCCCAGCTTTGGATTTGAAAAAGAAAACTGTTACATGCAACTAAAAACTTTTTGTTATTAAGTCAGCAAACGTAAGATATTGTAAGATATTCTTTGAAACTTCATTATTTTCTTGACTAAAACGTGGGTCGTAATGAACCAAAACCAGAGTCATAACATTACAACACGCAACAGTTACAGTCCCAGACCAATGCAACCACACTGAGGCTTTTCTAAGCTAATGGAGAACCGTACTTAGAGGAGGTGCCTCTCAAAAGCCTGGATGGATTACTCTGTGGTGGAATGCGAGCAGAAAGCGCAGTACAAAAGCACTTTTGTGTGAATGTGAGTTACAGAGTTTCATGGTGAAAGACAACCTGAAGCAGCAGCCCTGCAGAGGGGGGAAGCAATGGACAGTGAAAGATCTGTAGGTGAGGTTAAAAGGGGGGAAAAAGAACAGTTGATATAGGTGGTGGGGTGCAGGGGGGTGAGGTTTAAGACAGATAACATTAAATCACTCTCAATGACCAGTCCTTTAACCCAGTGTTCCTTTTGTCTGTCACTGAGAATAGTGAAAGTCCAGGTTGTGACCTGTTCTTAAAACGTTATCATAACCACCTTACAGGGCCAGCCATTGAAAAAATTATAAAATGAAAAGGTGTTTTACTGCCAGCAAGGAGTAATGCTTTTTTCTTTTCTGTCTACACACAATCCTGGGAAGGCTGTACTCCACTGGCTAAAGACTGTGTGGAATATCCCAAAATCATTAACCTTAAGTGCTGGTTACTGAAAACAGGTTAATGTGGCTAAAGTGAGGACTTTCTGTGACGGACGTCCAGTAATAAATGAGGAGAAAATGGAGGATTGAAACCCCCATGGGTCAAGGAAAGGCGATTACATCCTGAAGGATTGAGATTCATTGCGTGACGTTGGCAAGAAGCCTTGGGGACAGAGGGAACCGGGATCCCACGTTTTGGCACAATGCTTTATGGGTGCCTGGGGAAATCATGTGTGGATACCCCAGCTATGTGACTCACCTACCAGCAGAAATTTTCATTATTGCATGCACAAGTGAGTGATCTCCCTTCTTAACAATCAAATCGTGCATCATGGGAAATTGTAATGAAATTGGTGGAAGCTATGCAGGCAAATTTCAGCCAAGGCGTAAATCCAGCTCCCGCCAGAAATAAAACACAAAGGATTACATGGTTTCACGAGGAGTGTTAGGAAAATGCTCAGTGTGCACATATGGGTGAATATTTGTCTTCTCTTGCAATTCCCTCTGTTTTAAGATCCAGACTGGACTCATGCAGAAATGGAGATAGAGAACTTAGAGAGAGAAAGAAAGCTCGGAGGCTCCGATGAACGTTTTTTTGTGCGGAGGCCAGGTGGCAGATTGCTGGAGATGGAAGATGAAAGCCGGAGAAGACCACTGATCTACTGTACAGCACACTGCTGCAGGAGATGGATAGCACCCCTCTCTTCTATTTTCCGTGTTTCTCTCCTCCATGCCCGTGAGCGAGTGATGCATCAGGGTCAGGCGTGGTTGAATATTGGGAGGATCAGAGCAGCCAGTGCCCACTCACCGGGGCTGAGACGCATGAGGAGGTCAGAGGAGGATTTGGAAAAAGAAAGAGGGAGTAATGAAAAAGAGCTGAGAATTGCGTCAAAAACTGAGCTCTGTCTGATGCTCGTGTATTTTTAGCTCGTCTTTTTTCAGATGAGAATGATGCAGGGGCATTGAATATTATGAACACACGATTTAAGTGGATGAGATCTTACGGCCAACAGCCAAAACCTTTAACCCTTCCCACAGAGAGCTCCAGTCTACTGCTACACGACGACCACGACTTTCGCCTCACCTGCGATCATACGGAGACATTTGCATACCCGCTCTCATCATCTTGCATAATCCAATAACACATGAATGACGGGGTGGGGGAGCGTCACTTTAAGGTATCGGTATTTGTGTGTCAAGAGAAAACTTAAGGTGTGCATGCATTTGCATTGCTGATGAGCTCTGGGGCATCTGGGTCGGCAGATAGTTCATATTTTGTGCATGTTGTAAAAACTCACCTGAGATCCAGCTGTTCACTCAGCTTGCTTTGCCACCCCCTCCGTTAGGACACCTTTTTCTCTGCCTTCCTTTCCCAGTTTACACTTGACACAGTTTACACATAGGATTATTGCTCTTGAAGCACACTTAATGAAACTGTTGAAAGAAGCAGGTGTGATGCAGAGAAAAAATGACAGTATTGATCATGTATTCATATCGTGTAGTCATGTTACGTTTACCCATCCCCATTAAACTAAACTTTTCCGAACCGAACCCTGGTTTCAGTTGCCCACATTATTTGAAAGTATTGCCGGTGTTTCTCTGTTCTACTGACATGGGGGCCAGTTAAGCAGAACACCAAGCCTCCAGGAAGAGTGACAGGCATATGTGGCCATTTTCACGTAGTAGCCACATACTCACCTTTTCTATATTACTACATACGTCGTATCAGTATATTACTTTTGGCACATTCATTTGGGATGAGACTCAGCCGGTCTGTATGTGTTGCATTTGGTATTTGGGGCTGTTGCAGTTGAGGAAAAGACAGGCCTCGAGATGTTTATACAAGCCATTGTATGAACTGATGAAATGCATGATCTTTCCTCACTGACTAAGTTTGCTGGCAGGGCCAGTCTTTTTAGCGTTACATCACACGGCAGCAGTGCACACTTGTCTCTGGAGAGCAACCGTAAGACAAAGGAAGAAAGGGTGGAAAAGATTTAGCAGGAGAGATTAAAATCTCAGTGGGACGGCGAGAAAACGACCCCTTTGCTGTTCAATTTAACCAAGCTCGTGGGGGACTTTATTATTTATATTCTTATTTACTGCAGCTTTGACATTTTTATCTCCATTCCCACTGGCCAGGCACAGTCAGGGCATCGCTTTCGACCTTGGAGGAACAATTCTACGAAACTTTTTCTATCTAAAATCACTTTGCAATCTGTTTGCCAAAACAAAAACGTGATCCGGTGTGCATTTGTGCATTCCAGTGAGAGCAGAAGAGCTTTTTACACAGTTGAATGACTAATACTTCATATTGTCATAGGACAGCGAGCGTCAGATATGAGCATCACCATTGTCCTCTCCATTGTGTGTCTCAGCTATTGTCATCAGTCGCTAATTAGTAAATAAGGGCTGTTGACACGCCGCTGCACAGTGCTAATGAACACAAGAAGTGTTAAGCCACAGGAGACACAGTCACAGCTATATTGTGGAGGTGGGTGGTGAAACAGCAAAATGGCTGTGTGTGTGCATATGTGCTTGACTAGAGAGAGAGAGAGAGAGAGTGTGCATGCAGAAATAGCACATCTCGTCTGATTGGATGCTACAACAATGGGCAATGTAATGCTCCTCTTGTAATGCTCTAATGCATGTATGAGCTTCAGACAGAAAGCGTACGGGATTCACAAGACGAGCGCCCTCTCAGAGCTTTATAAGATGGTGGTGATGTGACTTTAGAGAAGGAGCTCTGATTGAGACAATAACTTGTAAGACGCGCCTGCTGGCACTATGGTAGGAATGAATGTATCTTGGGGAAGGAGGGTGGATGGTATGGGGGGCAGGGGAGGGGTGAGAAAGAGGAGGGAAGGAGATAGGGATCTGTCAGGTATAGAAGAGAAGAAAAACAATAGCGTGGAATGAGGAACAGGGCTGCCTGGGAGTTGACAGAAAGACATCAGTCCTTGGTGACAAGGACAGAAACCCTTATCAATGAGCTGCACTCTGCAGGGCGAGCAGAGACAGAAGGGAAGGGAGGCGCTGAGCTCCAAAGAGTTTGTTTTCCACGGGAGAAAATCCACTAAAGACTCTGCCATGCCTCAACGGTATGGATTTACTCTGGATTTGTAGTTTGTCCAAACACTCACCGTTCAACGGAATTGCGACATGTTGAATTTTGGGACGTTATTTCTCTCCTCCAGTCACGTTGACTGTTTACCAGGTGCTCAGATGTATCAAAAAGCAGCTGGTGGTGATTTGTTCACGAACATTTTAATGTTAACATTTAAAAGAAATGTACACAAATTACAATATTTAGTGTGTAAACGAGAACATCATATTTTGTGGAGTGAAAGGGACTCAGGAAGACCGTTTAATGAGTTAATAACAGAAAATGTACTTACCAAGTATATTTGCAAGGAAAAATTACATGGACAGTGGTTAAGTCCGCAAATCCCAAGTTCCACTCTCATGTATGTATGTTAATTATAAGATTACAGAAAGGAGACCGTTAGCTGAGCTTTAAAAAGGTCCCAGTAGGTAGTTTCCAGTTTCTCAAAATGTGAGGATTTCCTGCTTATATCATTACAAATTAAATACTTGTGGGTTTGGGGCTGTTGGTAGAACAAAACAAGCAATTTGAAAATATTACAGTGCATTTTTCTCTATTATATACAGTATACATTTTATAGACAGGGTTGTTTACGTTGTTAGATGCAACCCTACCTGACATTTAACTCAAAATCAATTCAAATGTTCAACAGTACAGTTGTTTTCTATCTTCCTCTTAAGATGAGCGATTCTTTGCACCATTTTTGAGTCTTTTCTTCTTAAATCTCTCAATTTAAATCAGCTCTGCAGGGGTTAACAACCCTGCAAGTCAGGGTGACTCATCCCTCATTCAGTGGTAAGATAAGCTCTGGGACACATTTGCCTTTGATGAAGAAAATATTTCTGACTGAAATATATCAAATAAATAAAATTCAATCACAAGTTTATCAGAGTTCTTAAATAGCTGCTATTATATTGACAATGGATGACATAACTGGAGTATATTTAGCAAAATACTGAGAAACTGCAATTTACTAATATTGCAGTTTTCATACTAAATTCATACTTGTCACTCAAGCAGACGGGATGTAAAATATCCAGGTCTTCTTCATGGCAGTGAGAAATAAAAATGGGAGCAGAAGTACTGTAGACCCAGTCACAGAGCCCCATGTCGGCTGTCATCAGTATTCTGGACAGGTCCTTGGCCACTAAACATGAAGACCAGTCAGCAAGTGCCTGTAATCTGCTCTGAAAGCTGAGTGCCATGAAGGAAACATCTCAAGCGTTCAACTGGCGACGGCTGTCTGCTCTTTTTGCTAAAGTCAATCTCCCGCTTGACTCTCCTCTCCTGCTCTGATAGATGTGTGTGTGTGTGTGTGTGTGTGTGTGTGTGTTAGTATCAGAACGAAACACAAGCACACACCTACACAAAGACAGATGGAAACACACGCACAAACACAGAAAATCCAGTGAGTCATCCATGCAGGACTTGTGCCCACAGGGCTGCCAGCGTGAAGGGTGCAGGTGGATGCTGGGGAGGGGGGCTTGAGTTGCTCCGGCTAACAAATGTCCCCTCTTACTTTCAAGCTCATATGAGCAGGTGACCGATCAATCTGAGGACGGCACAGGGGCTTCTAACAATAACACACAGGGAGAGAGAAAAGGTGTGAGGAGGGAGACAGAAGCAGAAACCAGGCCAATGGAGATTTGAGACTTTTCAGATTAACAGTCGCTCTTCGCCTGAGCACCTGAGCAACATTGGTTGGCTGGTAGGACACTGTTAGTCACAGTTATTATGAATTATTGTCTTGTCTTATGTATTGAGCAGCACAAGCTGCATATAAATTCTGAGGCACTTGTAAATAGGTACCAAATAAAACCCAAACTATCTGCACGGCTAGATCCCACTAGAGCTCAGTAAGAACATTGTTTGATTGTAGTGCGGGTTAGTTTGCCATCAGCAGGCTGCCCCAACTCGGGCACATGTGGTCATGGGCACAACATGTGGTCATGGGAGGAGTGTGCCTGTCACAAACCCACCTACTCTACAAATGTGTGAATGTTGTTTAGGCGTATGTGATTGCAGGAAGCCCACCTGTTCTCTCCTATCCACTGTACCTGCCACGCTGTTTACTCAAAGGAGTTCACGCATCAGTAAAACGGCCATAATAAATGAATTTCTCACCACCTGTATTCTGTATTGATGGATTTGAAGGTTTAATTACCCAGGCGGCGTCGACAGAAGATTGGGTGTTGTCTGTCACGTGGTCATTTGTCTGCAAACTGTCAGCTGCCATACATCGGACAGAGATGTTCTCCAGTGAGGCGAAAAGACACAGCGGGCCTGAAATGAAGGTTTTAGTCTGTGTAGAGGAGCTTGTCAAAGACAGAGACAGAGGGATAAACATACAGAGAAAAACAAACTGTACATGCAGGGACAGAATGTACAAACCATGACAGGGAGCTATAGATGGAATTCAGCCTGGTCTGTATGTGTGTGTGTGTGTGTGTGTGTGCAAGTGTGTGAGGTGCTGGCTGACAGCACAGAGTGTGTCGGGGAGAAACCTAGGGGAGACTTGCAAGACAGCTGGATGGAGTGGAGACTACTGTCTTACATTCACAGCACACCACCGAGCAGCTGGCCACCTCTTCTCTCTCTCACTCTCTCTCGCTCTCTCTCTCTCTCTCTCTCTCACACACACACACACGCTGGCACAGAAAAGGCATGTATGCACACACGCACAGATTCAAGTACAGTTGATATCACTCACAGTGAACACAGATTAGTAGTGAAATCCACTGCCACTCTTTAGCCTGCGTCGTACGTCAGAGTTGTGCAGGTGAAGCCAAGCAGCTGGAAAGATGGAGAAGACAGGAAGGACAGATGGAGGAAAAAGGGGGGAAAAATTGAGTCAGTCTTCCTAAGAAACCGATTCCAACATGAAAGAGGTACAGCGTCACACCGCGTTAGGTTGGATATAGATTGAAAAGGACGCGCATACCAATATTCTACACATAAACTGCCTGCAGGTGTGTGCATGGGGCCTCTGCAGACCTGACAAAACTCCGTACCCAGTGAAATCAGAAGATTGCATTATCTCACCTGTCACGCTCACATCAAAGGCAATTTCCTGTGTTCATGCCGTCTGAAACAATCGCTTTTATTTTCAGTCACATGGCAAAGTGAGGGCGAGTGTCACCTGTTCTTCCTCGTTAACCTCCAAAATATGCAGCAGCCCTAATCAAAGGATGTAAGCAACTTTGAAGTATTGCAGTGTAATAGAATAACAAAGTGGGAGGAGTTATTTGGAGTTTCCAGACCCCCCATTCTCACCTGGCCTCTGGATATCCTGGCTGGATATGTAGAAAGAATTCATTGGTATCAGAATGTGATCAGGTCGACTACATCAGACTACATCTGCAGGTGCTGCGACTTGCGTAATGATTGGATCTCTGCCAGGTGTGAATGCAATCTGTGTAGCATAAATCACATACTTAAGAAAAAGAATTCGCCCAGCAAGGTGAAAGGTCACGAGCTCTTCTTGCCACTTCAAGCAACATGGAGTAGCAGCAGCTAGTAAGTCTTGCCTCGCAAAAGTGAAAATAAATGCATAACCATTCCTCTGCAAACAAAAAATAGCAGCCCTTATAGCAGCATCCCCTTGATCTGGGACATAATAAACAACTGGATTACCAGTTTAAATCAATTCACATTTAGATTTTAATACAATTTTGTATGAATTCCGTATCTTCTGTTGTTTGTGTCTGATTTAAGCCTCAAGCATTTGTTCCCTGCTCAAGCACATGGCTACTGAAAGAGCCCTTTGCCATAATATAACATGTCACTTTTAACTTCAAGCAATGTGAGGAAATTCAAAACATATGCACCATTAGGGAGAACTGTAAAAGGTAAATAAGGACATATGCATATATATATTTACACACATACACACAACAAAAAAGAGGATTTGAATAAAGAGTAGAAATATACAATGGCCAGAACCTTATACTAATATTAAGTTATCCAGGAGACGACCATGCTGCTATATGGAACACTGAGGTTATCATTAAAAGAAACCCTTTAAATGTTAATTTACTGTGAGGAAAAATGATTTTGGAACACAAGGCTCTGGCCACCTCGCTCTCAGCGAGAGCAATGGTGTGTTCACAGGAGTGTGACACATTTAAAATGCACACTGTATGAAAAATTACATAATCTTCCATAGCTTGTTGCAGCCTCCTTTGATATGTAGCGGCTCAGACAAGGGCACTTTCCTCTTCTCCTGTGTATCTAATTAGCAGCTGCCGGTCCCTGCGGCGGCGACTGTGAGGTGGTCTCACCATTGTTATTAATTCCTCACTTCTCCTGCAGAATACCACTGTACTTAACTTAATTTAACAGACTCAGCGGGGTCATAGGTCAGTTGCTGATAGCTGCCCCCAAACACACACAGTGCCCATACAGTGCTGAAAGACGGCCGTGTCTCCTACAAATTGCATCCATATACATACAATTCATTTGCAATTTATGAGACCACTGTAATGGCAGGAAAAAAAAGAATTGGCTAGAGTTTTTCCACGCAACACGATGCAAAACAATCTGACAATAGCACAATAATGGCTCATCAGATCAGCCAAATGTCCCTAGGATTATTTCAGTATTGGATGATTATGCAGCTCATGATTTCATCCAATGGCAACATTCGCTAACAATGCAGGATGAATTAACAAAATGTTGCCATTCAATATAATCTGGGTAGCAGGATGCCTCCTCCAAATGTATATATGTATACTGTGTCTCCTCCGATAAAATGCATGCTGGTTGGAGAGAAACACTCATAACCGCATATTATTTAATTGATATCTTAAGTAGTGAGTAGTGAGACCTTGAATTGTGCAATAAAAGCCTTGCCATATCTGCAAGACAATCCAAAAAGAATAATCCAGAAATTTCTGTGAACATCTTGGCCTCTGGTCAAAAACTCAAGGTTCAGCGCTCAGTGGTGTGTGAGCAATAATGGATAGATAAGCGGTGTGTGAACACTGGGTGAACACTTCACCAGAAGCGTAATTCAGGTATAAATCTGTGGTTTATGTGGCGCATAAAAGGGAGGTTGCAGAATGAGAATTCTGGGCAAGTATCTGATTCTGTGAAGCAAAGACTGAGCGGGAGGTTCTGAGGCAAACTTCGCTGTGAAACTGAAAAGTGCAAAGAGACAGAGATGGGGGTGGAGGGGAAGAGGAGGAAAGGTTGGACAGACAGAAGGAGGGGGTAGGTAATGAACAAATGATGACAGCGAGGCTGAGAGAAAGGATAGATGGTTCGGGGAAAGTGGCCAGATAGACTGGAGGGCAAAATAGCAGAAGAGTGGTTGAGATATGGCCAGAATATACCGAGCAGACGCCAGGACTTTCTTTAACTCAGGTGTGTCTGTGTGTGCATATGTGAGGCAGCGGACCTGGAGGCTGTACCCACTGACAACAGTTAGACTGGGAGTCAGACGGCTTGTTGGAAACAGATCACCATAGACTAGCAGAGACATACTTGTATAGAAACTGGGCAGGCCATGCATCCTATTTGCGGCACATTAATAACATTCAACACACAACATGACTGCAATTTCCTCAGACTAAGTAACCATAACGTGGAACTTTGATTAATTGTACCTAAATGTTTGCTTCAACGGCTCAAACCCAAAAAAGACTATCTACTGTATGTCAAGCAGCTCTGGGAGGGATACATATTAGGAAAGGAGATGGAAAAGGAGGAGCAGATGGTGTTTTGCATGCAGTGTGTATGAGTGTGTCTGACCGAAGATTCCTGATGCATTATTAAAAACTTGTCGCATCAACACCTGTCACGTGGCTAAAGCCAGAGAGTGAGTGCTCTCTGCGCAATGGATAATTAGAGAACAATTGAAAACAATAAAGAAACCCAATGGGTCTGGGTAAATGACAGTATTCGAAGTGAAGTATTTATGTCAAAGTTCAATCCAGACAGATTTTGGAGTTTAGGTGTACTGGATAAAGTAGAGAGTCGTTTATTCCAAGGTTTAGACACCTATGCACCTTCTTAGCATTTTGACCTACACATACATAAATGATTGGCTGATTATCTAAAATAATTTAAGATACAGACATTATACTATTTCACACTTTTTCAAGGCTTCAAGGATTCTTTTTGTAGAGTGTCTAGGAGGCAGTCCATGAATTAAAATTCATGTTTTTGCACTAAATGTCACTTTTCAGGGACATGGTACTAAGCACAAATATTGTACTGTGTATTGTATTGTGCAATCACCTCTCTTAGCAAGCGACCTTAGGGTTGTCCAACTTTCCCCCGAAAAAGTACACATAATATTCATTGAATAAAGCATATCTATCATAGAGTTGGCCCAGTCTTCTAAAATACCCTGATCAATTATACATGGGTGCTGCCAGCAGTCTTTTCACTCCAGATTCAGCTGCTGGGTCCATCTGTGTGTGGTTTGTCTGACAGAAAGGCTGATGTTATGCAACTAAGTTGTGCTCTGCATCCTCATAAGTTGCCTATTACAATGTCTGTAAGAAAATGGATTAAACTTAGATGTTTTTTTCTTTTACAGTTCACTCTGCAAACAATAGCTAATAATATATATTTTTAATTTGTCTTCGGATGCTTTCAACAAAACTAAGAGTGGCAGACCTGTGAGGCTGTTCCACAGTGGTGCTTTGCGGTAAACACTAACATAAGCATGCCAACATGCTGTTTAACATGTTAACCATCCTAGTTAACCATGTAAGCATGCTGACATTTTCTTATAAACAATAAACACAAAGTACAGCTGAGGCTGACGGAAATATTGATTTGTGCTGGTTCAGATAGGCCTGCATCCTTTTCTTGTTGGTGGCAATCCAAGGCATTCAGTGTATGCTGTGCCCTGGTGGTAGCTGGTGCCGCCACAAGACTTATTGGTAGTGAAATCCCCTAGATCCAATAGCAACTTATCAACTTATGCGTCAATATCTGTACCAAATTTCATGACAATTTATCTAACGGTTGTCAAGGCATTTCATTAAAAAAGAAGTCAGTCTCACGGTGTCACTGGAGGAAAAGTCAGGGGATTACTTATGTCAGTAGGATTCATCCTTCAGGCACCATGAAGATGTGTATAAATTCCATGGCAAACCATCCAAAAGTTGTTGAAATATTTCAGTCTGGCAGGTCGACAGACCAACATTGCCATCCCTAGAGCCACGCTGCTAGTGTGGCTAATAACACCTAACAGACGGGCACAAGAGCTCAGTTCTTTCTGTAGTGAAGATCAATTCTTGCCATTCATCTAAATCAACTTATACCTTATTCTGTAAGGAGTATAGATAACCCCACCATAAATTTGTCGCGCCCTCTCTGGTGTTATAAAGCAAGCATCTGTTGGTCTCATCCATGGAGGCTGCCTATCTCCTTCTGCCTCAAAAGCACCATATGGTTCAGAATCAGAGCTATTTTACATCGAATCTGAGGAATGTTCCCACAAAGTTTGATTTAATAGACACAACATAACGAGCTGGCTGCCTGGACAAAGATTTTATGAGACTGTCCCCCCACAGAGAAATATAACTGTAACCAAATGAGATAAATGTTAGCACTAATAAAAGTCAAAGTAGCTCCTTCTCTTCTTTATTTGCTGATAGTACTCTGCTGAGAATTCTCCTGAAGAGGGTGAAAAATGTCAGACTCGCTCTATTGCTGTGAAAATGGAAGAGAAGTCACACATTTATTACATTACAAAGTATGAGCAAGACAATGCAAACTGAAATGAAATAACAAAAGAGAATAAAAGTTGACTTTAAGGCTCCTGAGAAAAATAATTACACGTCCCTTGTTTTTTAATTTCTTGTTATATCAATTTACCTCACCTCTGACGCTTCACTTGAAAGGACATTGGTTTACTATTTTGGGTTTGGCTCCAACAGTGGAGCACAGTGAGTCAAAATTACAAAACTTAAAAAGTCATAACGAACTTGCTCAGAACTCATGATGAAACAGTAATTAAAGGAGCAAAAACTGCACTCAAAGGAACATCTCAGCTGCACTTACAATTGCCATTATGTCTAAAAGTGTATAGGGATGAGCCATGTATGGTGCTCAGTGGTATTCTTTTGTCACAATATCAGCTCTTTTACTAAACTTCAAATGTATTAATTTCAAACTGCAAAAGAGAGTGATTTTTAAAAAGGATATTCAGCTTAATATCTGTCACAACAACAATGCTGTTTCTGTGTTTCAGAGTGCAGACTTCAACCACTCATTAATTCCTTCTGGCTGGGAGTAGACACCAGCAACCAGGACCAATCCTCCGATACAATGCACTAATAAGCCAAGCATGTCATGGTATTTATATTTTCTGACATCAGACTTTGGCTCCTCTGGGAACAAATGAATTCACACAAATATATTTTTACTGGCCAAACTGAAGTTTTGAGAGCTTGCGGTATGCAGCTTTTTCTGTAATGTCACTGTTAATGGATCCCAGTGGGCTCACTCATCTCCAAATAGCTGACAGAGGATTCTTCTAAACAATGCATATGGTGGGTGGCTGGTCATTTCTAGTGTTACAGGGCATGAATTAATGAGTAAAGCATCGAAAAGCCTACAAATGACCAATCATCCATTGCAAGAGTTGGTTGCATTTGGAGGAATAAAGTGTCTCGGCCCTGCTGAGACCTATTAATGTTTGGTCGAAATCTGAATCTTAACTGCAAATCAGGAACTTTGGCCATTAAAATTGTTAGTATAGGATCTTTAAAAATTGTAAAAAGTTTAAAATATACTTCACCTTTGTACATGCAGAATCTATTGCATGTCGGTCCAAGGAGAGGGATTCCTCCTCTTACTTTCCCCGTTAAAAAGGTTTTTCCTCATTCAAATCGAGACTCTACGGACAATGGGTGTTTTGTGCTGGACAGATTGTAAAGCACCTTGAGACAAATTGTGAGCTTCCCCTGCCCTGCTTACCTGTCTTGTCTTAAATAAACCGCAACTGACACGGACTCTTGTGTTGTCTCATTGCGCCTGACTGCACATCCATGGTGTTAATCATAGTCCCTGGTAATCAGCATAAGGCTAATACAGTCTGGAGTAGCACACGTTTTACATGACTGAAGTATCAGATATTGATTTATGCAACATGTTTTATTACACATCCAAATGAATTCCATTGTTTTCATCCTTCCTTGTTTACACAGGTGTTATTATAATCCCCAAATGCTACTTAACTCTACTTCCTGTGGTTTCCACATGCCCATGTCCACACCAAAGCAACCAAATTTGATAAATTCGACTGTTTTGTGTTATACTTTTGATGGAGAAGTAAAGCTGCTCCAAAACAATAAAAAACCTGTATGCCATCTATGTAGCACAGTTTAATTCCCAACCAAATAATGGCTGCAATGCACAGTTTTGTATTTGTGAACAGAAAAGGACAACAATGCTAACGTGGATGCATACATTTTCCGATTTTCCCGCCTATGTGTGAACATGTCCTTTAGATCATGACTTTTATGAAATGTAATTGTGTTTACTTGTGTGTTTGCTGCTCTGAAACTTTAATATAAAAACAAGCTTTTGAAAATATAGACTACTTCTCCGTGTCCAAACAACTGTGAAGCCATCAGTCATGCAGGAAGCCACTCAATTTACAAAAAAACATCCATTAAAATATCCATCTCCATGGCAACCGTGCCCATCTCAGATACATCAAGGATACCCAACAAATGTATACAAGCTTTATTTTCAGCTATAAGGCATCAAGGAACTGGCTGCCAGCTAAAAGGCGAGCAATTTCAAGCTTGCCAGCAAGGAGGGGACCAGGGTCCGTCTCACTTTCAAAAACCTCCCCACTCTGTCCCTGAACCCCAGGGAAAAAGTAGAAAAACTATGATCGCCCTCAGCCATGAATGATTCAACAGCTCACACTGACTTAGATTTCTGAGTCTGCTGTATTTGCGAACAACCTCTGGGTCAAATAAGGACTCACTACAGCCAATTTTATTGAGTCATTAAAATGTGTGCAAAAGCCGCTACCCTTGAGAGACACCGTATTTGCTTAATTTTGATGAGTTAATGTACATAGTGTCTGACAACACACCCCTACCTCATTTGTAATGTTTCCCCTGTATTACTTCCAGTGCACTCTGTACTGTTTGTACATCCAACTCTGAGAAGGCCCTTGCTTCTCCCAGATAGTTTAAACCAGCACCCAGGCATGGAGATTAATCTGTCAATTCTCCCTGTATTAACCTGTGCCTGAATATGCAAGAGATGGTTTGAATGGCGCTGCAGATATCTCAGAAGAGCATCTCTGCATTTCTGCATGGAAGCTGACAACTTGACTTCCCCCCGGTGTGAGCCTTCAGGCTGGAGTGCTTGACAATATGGACACTGCTGTTTCTGCTGCAAGCCTGGGCTGATAAAGAGCATTTGGTGTCCCTGCTGGACAAGAGACAACAGTGAGAGCAGTCTGTCACACTTTAGACACTGATGCGGTGAACAAGTGTTATCATGCACGACACGTGTTCTCTAGGTTGGTTGTCTTGTTCCTATTTCAGACATGGGATCAGTAGTTGGCTTCATCTAAGTGTTAAGGTGGCACAACCTGGCTCATGGCAGGACAAAGAAGTGGAGAAAAACAAGAAAAAGAAAAACATGGTGGAAGCCAGGGAGAGAGCGAGACTGGCTGCCTGCCACGAGCATATATATTTTGCAGCCAGACCAGGTGAGCTGCGTCTCCCCAGTGACTCGACTCCGCCCTCCAGACAAGCGTGCAGGCATGGATGATATGGTCAGATTCTAGATTATTGTGGTTTTCCAAGCTTCTTATTGCTCTTGAAGAGCAGGAGAAAAATGAACTCATCATTAAAGACTGATCTGACATGAAAAGAATCTCCTTGACCACTGGCTAATTCACAGTATTTTGTAGTTTATTACAAATAGTAGTATATTTACAGAAAATGGTAATTAAGTGACACACGTATTGCAGTTCTCTTATGAAAGGCTTAACGAGATGCACATTTAATATATCGCTGTGTTTATTTGACCTTATGCTGCTGTAGCTGTGCTGCGTGGAAATAGGTCTGACCTCGTCACACTGCTGTTGTAACTTTCACGGAAAATTGACTGAGGTGCATGTTCAAGCATGAAACCAGCATGTAAAATAGCTATGTTTACCTAAGGAGGTGCATGCCCTTAAATGTTAGTGTAGGACAGCGCCTAATCTACTACTGGACATCAGCATTCATCTCCATGAAATACTCTATAACTTATTCTTCTGAGAGGATAAAGAAACTTCCAAGGACCATCAGAGCTTTTGTAGCTACACCTCCGGGTTGCACATATGCTCCTCATCTTTCTCTCACCAGTGTAGGGAGAGTGCGTTCCCGCTGCACTGGTCTTGTATTGTTCCTAGTTTAGGGGACACTTGCTGACACAGCTTAAACAGCAGGATGCAAGGCGCTCACGGAAAGGTGAGCCTCAGTTTGCATCAAAGAATCAGAGCGTTTAAGGTTGGATAAAAAGATAAGCAGCAGAAAGCTTTGCAGATAAGAAGGGAAATAAAGAGTGTTTAAAGGTTTAGTGGAGCTTTATTTTTCCAGGCGTGTGTATTTGTGAAAGAGAGCTCTCTCTTAAGGGAGTTTTAGGGGCTCAGAGAGAACTATTTTGAGGTCTTTAGGGCTCAGATGCCAGTTTTAGCTGTCACTGCACTTCACCAATTGGCATATCTAGCTTACAAAACTAAGCAAACATGAGTCAAAGCAGAAGCCTCAGGGAGATGAATCGGCCATATTTCCTTTTTTTTGCGGCTGCCTTATTTTAAATTGCTCGCAGCTGACTGGAAGAAAGCTAGTGCAGCTGGTTTCTGATGGGGCTTTTGTTGAACCGCAGGCAGGTAAATAACTTGAATTGGGAAGAGGCTTAAAACCACCCCCCAAAACACCTGCGAGAAAATTTAACGCACCGACATCATAGAACTAGGTCTAGGGCCCCTAAATCTTTTGAGTGCCACTCCGGCTTTCAATGCGGCACCTCCAAGTAAGTTGACATTACTGAGCATCTTCCACTTATCTTTGGATCTGGAAGTACAGGTTGAACCTTTCACTCTTTCTAAAAACACATTCATATCGTACATGTCTTCGTGTATTTCTTCTACTCCACTGGATTTAACGTGTGGACATGCTGTTTTTGATTGCATATACCTCTGCAGGAAAGCCTCTTACCTAATGGCCTCCCTTGTCTTTGTACTGAGCCGCTGTCTGACTTCTACATTTTATTCAGGTTTATGTTCGTAACCGCCCGCTGACAAACTAATGGATGTGACATTGTCTCTTTCTGCCCGAGCTGATGGGCTGCCTTGAAAGGATCTGCATGGTGGACTAAGCCAGCAGGCTGGTGAAATAAAGATAATGGCCATTATCTCCTCACCACTTGCTGTAATTGCCAGATGTCCAGTGACCCCCGACAGGTGTACTCAGCTTTACCTCCCCTGCGGCTCCCAGCTGATGAGAAGATGAGCTGTGCTTTACATAGTCTTGTTGCATCAATGAGTGGCATCAATCAGCAAGTTTTTGAAGAGCTCAAAATAGAGAATGTAGTTTTTAAAAACGAGGTGGCTCCTCTTCATATGCAGGCTGTGTGCTCGCTTTGATGCTTCACTACAGTGGCAAAGCTAGCAGGGCTGTCAACAACACTAAGGAGAATCCCATTGCCCTGCTGCGAGGAACAAATGTTGGTGTGAGGAGGATGTGCTCCTCAAAACAGAAAATTAATTCAAATTCAAATAGGAGGAGCTTAATTTAAGTGTTTCAAAGCTAATTCCCCTTTTGTTCTTTAAAGGAATGCAATTGAAACGGTATCAAAAGCTGTTGCTAGGAGACACCAGTCATGGTCCACAGATAGGGAGCAGGAGAAGTAAGAGATGAGCGCTGGCACTGACTTCAGACCAGCAGTGTGAAGAAGCAACACAACAATTTGATGGATGGAGAGAAAGTATGTGGAGGGCTTTGGAAAACATGCAATGCAAAATAGTAATAATGAGGACAGTAAGCAGATTCAAATACCTCAGCGGTTGTTTAAAGTGCCTTTGTGTTTCACATAAATCGAACTCTACCTTTGGAATTTGAACTTCAGCAACCCAGACAAGCATCTCCTCCCTTGATGCACCACCTCCCATAAATACACGGCAATCAAATGAGAATGAATTATTCAGTGTTGCCAAACAACTCACACATAATCATTTAATGAGTTTCTCTGCTATCCTTTTGCTCTGATATACTGGGGTGAAAATAACTTTATGTCTATGAGAAAACTCAGTTTGTCTTTGAATGTAAACGCAACACTTATCTGAGTCTGGACGTCTTGATTGTTCACGTGTTAGATTGATGGATTTTTCCGGGTTTTTAATGAAAAACAAACAGAGATTAATGGAATTATGAGATTAGCAGGAGCTCTAAACCGTAAACATTCGGGACGACGAGTTTGTTAAAAGGCTGCTTGGGCGTCTGTCTAAACATCAGCGGACCAGCAAGTGTACAGCTTTTCTCTGCCAGCGCTCATCTTATTTGTCACACAGTGACTGGTTCCGATTCTGGGAGAAAGCACAGAAAACACACTTATCTTTGGTGCTCTATATTTCACAACCAAACAAAAGCATGACAAGATTTCTCTGCAGGAATGATTTAGCTGTTGGTCTAATACAAAGACAAAGCCTAGACAGATACTTTGAGCCTCAGAAGACAACAAGGAAAAATGTATCAATGTTTCAGTAAATATTCTCCAGTTATAATATTCATTAATTGCACTCAGAATGCCAGCGACAGCAGTGACATAAATAAATAATACATATAATAAATATAATAAAGCTCAGAGAGAAGGTTGCTCTGTCTATTATAGAACATGCTGTTGACCTTGATGTAATGGATTGGTGCGAAGAAGCTTTCCCACCAGTCTTCTCTGTACGCATGAACAGTAGATGATGAAACAGTCAAATACCTGGTTCATCATTGGAACAGCAATGCAGTTAACTTCATGAATCAGCTTGAGATGCGGCAAAAGCTGCTCCATTAGGCAGTTAATGTGTCTTTTGTAGAAATAGACCCACCTGTCACGTGGATGAAGCGCAATCCAGATTGCCTAAAGACCTTTCTCTTTGTTTCCTGACTGAATACACTGTGACCCGGATTATGTCAATGGGATTTTGAAGAGCTAGAAATATAGAAATGATCACCTATTTAGAAGACAATTGTGATAAAGATTTAAATATAAAGACGTGAATTAGAATATATCTTTTCTCAATCAATTTGCTCTTCTTTTTCTCTTTATTTTCTGTTCCACTAGCGTCTTTAGCTCGATGCAATCTCTCATTTTTTGGTCTTTCTGAAAAAATGTATCATGTTCTTAGGATTTACTTTCCATATTCCGGGACACATCTGCATCCACCACAGCAGTTCGCTGTAATAAATTGAAATCTTTGTGATTTACTTAAACTACAATTCCCATAAAAACTCCTCTCTGTCCTGCGGTTACAAACATGTCTGAGCTATTTTTATGTTAATAAATGAGTATAGTCCCTGTCAAGTTAACTAAACTAACTAAATAGAACAAAAGAAAACAAAACATATTTATGATATCAGCCAAAATCACAGAATGAATTCTCACCATCCCTCTTTTCTGAGAGCCCTTAAATGCACTTTCTTTGTCTGTATAACGTTTTGCTGATACATTACTTTACTACATTTCATAATTGTATCTCGTCATTCAAAAAAACCCCAAAAAACTGGCATAAACGCAAAAGTGAGCATAGCAGTACTTAGATGCTGACGGTCACTTAATGAGTCCTGAAGCACCTGTGTCACTGGACCATGTGGCCAAACCAAAGGTGTCAAGGTAGTGCTGGATCAGCTAGACAGTTCATGGATAAATTATTAGTATAAAGAGACAGTTAAAACATGAGAAACATCAATAGATAGCAGCTATTTAGAGCACAAGGTCTTAAAACAAAATATATAGTCCTTGCGTATCTCTTAAAGACAAACACTCACATCACATGTGTGATCACATCACACAGTCCTCATTAAAACACAATGAACGCACTGACTCTGAGCCAAAATGATATAATCTCTTATGTATATGCTGTCCTCTAGAAAGATGGATGAATGAATAGTCATTAAAGTGCCAGGCTTTAATGTCATCACTGACATGCTGTATGATTTAATTATACACTAGCCAAGTTTGTTAAGTGGGCCCTTTGTGGTTTATTAATATTACTTTGGAAACTTTTGACGCTCAACACAAATTTCTCATCTGCTGAAATCCGGCGACAAACAGACATTTCATGTGTTGTAGTTGTATGTTGTTTGGAGTTGTGTGATGAAGAAGCTGAACATACAGAGTGAGAGAGAAACTTTACTACTACTTAAGAAATGTTGGAGGAAGACCCCTTTTTTCACTCCATTAACTCATCTAAGCTCAGCAGCTAAAAACGACTCCAAACCTGCACATTTGAAAATTGAAAAAATGCAATGAAAAAAAGGTGGAGCAACTGAAACATTATCTAGAATGAATGGCTGTCAGGCAGGTTGCAAAAAAAAAAAAGTTTTGACAACAGCAGCGTGTATCTCAGCAGCTGGAGAATATGGCTGCTAATTAAGTGGAAGTGTCTGGGATGCCACTGTTCCTTCACTCTCAGCTACCTGCCAAACACTGTTCTTTCTCACAGCCTTCCCTCTCCTCCACCTGGAGAAAAAGAAAAGTGACACAGCAACTCTGAGAGACGTGCCAGTAGAGGAAAGAGGAGCGAGGGAATCGGATGTTGTGTAACATCCATTTCACTTTCCTATCAGAACAAACACTACGTAAACATGACATGATTAGAATAAAGAGTGTGTCTGACTTGTCTTTGGTGTCATTAGTGCAATGGAACAACTAACAAGCAGGCACTCACAAATGCATCAAACACAGTGTAGAGAGTGGACAATATATTATGAACACCTGGCTAGATAATGCAGTCAAATGCAGCGACAACCTCACAATCTACAATTCAGTTCAGCTGTCATCTTCTGACAGGCTCGTCAAAAACTGATTATGGGATTTATATTGGAGGGGTGTTGAAATGTGGAAATTCACTATTTCTGTTCACTAGTATCTGCAAACACGTACTGGAAAATTAAAAACAAATTTCTATACTATTCCCCAAAAGCTTAAAAGGAAGAAATGGGTTTTAAATACAAAGTGCTTATTTTGGTGGCAGTGATGAAGTTTAGTGAAAGTTCAATTAGGAAGACTATGCGTCTTCATGCTAGTCATTTACTCTCTCTCTCTCTCTCTCTCTCTCTCTTTCTCTCTCTCTCTCTCTCTCTCTCTCTCTGTGTGTGTGTGTGTGTAAAACAGGCAGCTTAGAGTTAAAAGTTTGTCTTTTTATCTGTCATTTTACTTTTTGAAAATTGGACAAACCGTGAGTCAATAAAGAAAGCAGTGTGGACAGTTGAGTATGCATGCAACTGTACAAAGAGGCATTATGGCAGCCATTAGTACTTTAGTGTGGTACATCATGGACGCTGGTGTGAGCAGTGGGGGAGGGAGCGTGATGAAGCAGTTAGAGATGAGGAGGCCGAGAGTATCAGCTCTGAGGACAACAGAATGAGCTTACGGTGGTTAAACATTATTATTTATTAAAGGTCTACCAGTCAAGGCCGTTAAAGCATGCTTAAGTAAAAGTATTACAAATGCGGAGGGTGTTGTTGCATGATAAATAACTACACCTAGAGTGCGTTAAAGAGCTGATGACACAACAGAGCACAACACTGAAGGACACTGTGGATGTTAGCTAGTATTGATTAGGACAATCTTAGTCTCACTCTATGTCCCAAGAATAAAATAGATCTTATCATTAGCAGATTTATGCAAAAGCAATCTTACAAGTTCAGCAGCTCTTTTTATTTAGTCGTCTTGTCAAGGTCAATGCGGAAAAAACCTTAAGCGGGCACCAGCCTCTGTGCAGCAGATTAGGATGAATGTAAATTGGTACATCTTCATGTAAATTGCTCAAGGGACACATGCGTGAACAAAGGTCAAAGCACATTACATACCTATAAGATGCATTAATCATTTTTAATGTGATGCAACCAGTGATTTAGTGGTGACTGTACAGTTAAGTAAACCAGTCCTGACCGCTACCCAAGGATTTTTTAAAGAATGAATTACACTTGTAGAAAAACACAATGTGAAGTGCTGGAACAAATATGACTTTGTAAATCTAAAATGTAGTTTTTAGTGTGAAGTAGTGTAGTATTACAGAAATGACAACATGAATGTGTTCTCTCCTTTGTGTAAAGTTTGATTTTGTGGCCTGCGGGTGAAGATACGCTGTTGTGGACCACACGTTTGGTCGTTATAAAGATTAGGGAACATCCTCCGTGGACCATGAAGATCTGTAAAGTGTGTGCTTTGGATGAAGGTGATGGGAAGAAGGACAAAGTAACGGACTGACTCCCCATCCTTAGGTGCCACTACTAGCTGAAAACAAGATAAAAAAAGGGTACAGCCACAAAAACAAGAGGAGCGTGTGTCCACATTAAGAATGAGGGCTGGGAACACAATTTGTTATTGCCTGCGGGTGACAAAACGTGCCACGTTTGATACTTAGTTATGGATTTATGTCATGACGGTTTGTGTCTTGCTGAAAGTTTAAAAATCAAGACGGACAAACAAACCGATAATAACAAGCTTCATCAGCCAGACAATCAGGTATACCACCAAGGTACTTTTTGATTAACCAGTAGTTGCTTACGTAGAATGAAAAGCAATTTGCTATCATGGTGTGTGGCTTTATTTAGCCTTTAATTAACATGGCTATGTGTCTTTTAACATGGGCCCTGCTGATTTATGACTCAGATACTGTTGTCCAATGAACCCCCCCACCTCACCCCATCTTAAAGCTCTATCTTATTATTTTTGTACGGTTCTCTTATCTTATTGGTGTCAAATAAAGTTATAAAAATAGATAAGAAATCCTGATAGTTTCAGCAAAGTAGTTCATAAAAACCTCTATAACAAATGAAGGAATGTTGGTGACGAAAAAAGAGTCCTCTTTTAATATCCTGTCCCGGGAGTTTTCATTTTTCATTTTGATCACAGACTTTTTCATTAAGTCTTAACTAACTAATTTTAACTAATTTTCATTAATGTCACTTCTGACATCGTATGTATTATTTAATAAATTTTTAAACAAAATAGTATGATCCTTTGAAATAACAGGTATAGGGGAAAATGAGAACTCTTACAGATAGAAGATAACAGACGCTGCACTCCCTAAGATCAGCAACAACACATCATATATCTACTTAACTTCTCTTTCAGATACATTGTACTGGGGGATTTTAGAGAGAGCATTCTGGGTAAAGCAAGTAGCTTTCTCATTCCTTAAATCTGAAGGACGATGTTGAAGCTACCGTACAGCGGGCGATAAGAGGAAGGCGCTTTATCAGTATTTACAAAAGGGAAGTACATACTGTGTTTGGAGATGAACATATAGATGCATTTCTAATTGGTCTGCTGAAGACACCAGAGGCGCCTGCGTGCAGTGGTGAGCCATTCAGTGGTAGCAACATTGGAATGATGGATGCCAAGGCTGGCAGGGAAGATAAAAAGCACACAAAAAAATGTAGGTGAGAAAGGGAGAGGAAGAGTCAGGAGGGGCAAAGCCATGATAGACACTGTTCTGGGCAAGAATCTAAGATAAGGCAATAAGTGCATATCAGTGGAAACAGGTTTAATGGTGAGGAATAAGCAGACTGGAGCGCTCCCTCGGCTGCAGGAGAGAAAGCATCAGCACTTAGATTCTTGCAATACAATTTAAGTTCCCTAATATATTAATGACAACTTTTATAACAGATATGTTTGCATGGCAATCAGCTTGAACCCATTCAGAAAGAGCCTGAAAACTGGGACAAATAAAGAAAGAAACAGCGTTACTCAAGCAAAAATGAGGGCAGCGCAAAACACTGGAAACAAGTAAAGCATTTATGCAACACTTGGATAAATCAGAAACAAGATGCTTCTTCCCTCCAAGGTACATCAAAATCAGAGCATGGTGTAGCAGCAAGGGGCCTTTAAAATTAGAATTAGCATCTCAATCAGGCCAATCAGCAAATTTTCAAGCACCACAACACCACCAGATGCAGAAGCAGCGTGTTCTCTTGATTCTTTTGCAGGTAAACATTCTATACTGTTAATATCTTTCGCAGCCAAGAAATGTTTGTTAAAGTTTCTCAATGTGCTTGTGTGTTGTGCCTCATTTTGTACTGCAAGATTATTTTCTAAAATCTTGGGACAAGATCTTGCCAATTAAAGGGGATGCAGCTAAACAGCAGCAGAAGGGAAAGAAAGCCTCTGCAGGGGTCAGCCTCCCCCTTTTTTGATTTAATACACACAGGGTACAGACTGTGGTTAAGGAAAGACAAACGACTACATAGAGACGTCCCTCCTGTCTGTCAGGTCTATGAAAGCATCATAGAGAGGGAGTTGAGGCATTTTTAAAGGCCCCTATAGACTGTGCCATAACATCGACGTTGCTGGCTCATTGCATGTTACACTGTGCGAGACCGGGTCTGATGAAAGTCCTGGTTTCAATCTGTGTCTGTGTACAATTTCAAGGCATTGCAGATTGTGAAATGGATGCTAGGTAAAAAATATAGAGAAAGAAAAAAAAAAAAAAAATATATATATATATATACATACAAGCAGAGATATATACAAAAGATATCCACATGTATGTATCTATGGGTGGTTGCAGTCAGACAGTGTATTCTATGTCATTTCATGCTGTGCTCCGCTTGGTTGATATATATGTGTGGGTCATGGCAGCAGTCACAGTGAAAGAATTTTGTTTCCAATTTCAGAATGTGGACATGCTGTGATTGGTCGCCAAATTAATCATCAGTTCATGTGCGTGTGATCTAGGAACGCTTTGGTTTGATGAGCAAAAATGTCACCACGTTTCTCTCATGGTTGTCAACTTTCATCTGGGACAACCCAAAATTACATCCTACAGGAGGAAAGACTAGACGCAAAAAGCAAAGGTTTGGATGCAGCCAGAAGAACTGTGACTCAGCTTGTGGATCGGCCTGAGCACAAGGTCAACAAAACAAGCTGTTTGTCCATAAATCATTTGTCTGTGCCTTCCAAAACATTATATATATATATGAAAACACTATGGTTAAGGTGTTGTTTAGGCATAAAGGAAGGATGGAAAAATCATGGTTAAAATGGGTTGAAATTAAATACTCTGTTAAGGTTAGGAGACCATCGTTGTCATGGTTACTAAATCAACAATGTGTTAGGAAACGAATGTGGTCATGCTTAAAAACAAAGTTGACAAAGTTGAAAATGGGAAACAGCGATGTTATGAGTTGAGGTTCTGACCTCCTCCCTCTGCGGACTCTTTCTATCACAATGTCACATGACCTCCTCCTTTGATTCCTACAGCCGCTAGAGGGCGTAAACACGTGTTGTCTTGGGACACTTGCTGTCGTTCTTCTTCGCTGGGCGGCCCTATTAGTCCAAGATAACACCAGCGTATAATGCACTGACGCCAGCTTGACAGGAAGAAAATGAGCATCTTCTTTCCCACAAATAGCCACAGGACTGAAAAAAACATTTCAAAACACAGAATAGACCACATCTCAGGACATAAAACAAAAAGAAAGTGATCTGATCAGTAACAGTATTTTAGTACCAGAAATGCCGGAATATGCTTCCACAAAAATAATGGTATGTCAGCAGCAAAAAGCAGCGAGAGAGGCTGACTTAACCTCGTGTCCCTTAATAACAGAAAAACAAGAAGACAGCCACGCTTTGAGACTAAATCCTCCCCACATTTCTTTGCAGAACTGCGGATGTGTGCTTAGAGAAGTGGATTGCATCCTCACAAGCCCTTTGAATCTCTCCGCTCGCACATACACAGTTTTAAAAAGAAAACAAAGCAGCAGCCCAGGGCATTGCAGAGAAAATACTTCTGTATTGGCAGGGAGTGGAGATGAGACTGGCAAGCAGGAGAAATAACCCAGCTATTCCGTTTGTCATTGCTCTTAACTGTTGCACTCAGAAACCATTGATCTCAGAGACACATGGTGCTCCGGCTGAAGTACCAGCAACTGGATTTTCATTCCTTGGGGAGTCTAAGAAAGAACGTGGTTGCAGCCATCAGTGTGGTTCAGATTACATATTATATTGTTGCAGGAGACAAACAGTAATAGCAAAGGTAAAACAGGAGGTTTAATGAGTCCTGTAGGTATTTGACACCTTTGTTCAGTGAAGTCTGCAGAATCCAATATTTGCTGGAATACTGATGTGCAGAAATCAAGCGTAAACTCCAAGTGGGACGAAACAGTTAATGTGTTAAATCAGTTTTATGGCCTGTTCACCTAATAAATGGACCTCAGTGCCTGTTCCCCCTGGGCTGCAGTCGTTTTAACAGCCTATGCAGTACTAAAGAACATTAAAAGCTCCAATGAGTGCAGCTATGAAGGATACTTTCCGCTATAGTGCTCACGAAAAAAGAGGGTGGGGATAATTAAAATGTAAGGGACTGGAGATAAAACAGCATATTCAATCAAAGACAAAAAATATTCTAACTCAAAAGGAGGAACAGATGGGCTACAAAATAAACCCAATTCAACGGATTGCCAAATGTTTTTGCATCCTTTTAAAACATTCTGAAATATAGAAATAAAAAAGAGCAGATATGGGAGCGCAGCGGAACAACGAAACTGGAAATTTGTGTTGCAGGATAGGAAGGCCACACACACGGTATTATCTGCTAAAAGGCGGACTACACCCTTTCACCTCTATCCGGCACATCTTCATTCCTGCTACCTCTCTGCCCTCCTGATACTTAGTCATGACTGGGCCTTTTATTCATTGCCTATTACCTTTGAATGAGGCGAATGAAACTGCATGCATTAAATCAATGATGTGAGCCCCTGACAATTCCATTACACCAACACTGTTTTCCCTTTCTTTGCCTTTGCCATAATTTCCCTGAGCGCTTGGTGCATCTTTGTTTGTCATTATTTCTGACATTTCTCTTGCGTTGCATTCATTTGTCAAACGCAAGTGGCAACATCTTTCAGGGCTCTGCTTCAATTCCATTGTCTTTGTCATTTTAGATTATGTTATTTGTCATCTTTATCTACTCTAGACAGCTTCCTTAATACATCCATTGTCATATATTTGTGGTTCCTAAACAAATCGTCCTGTTTACAACTATGATTTTATAACCGTGTGGTATCTTTCTGGATAAATGAAGCTCTTAGCGAAACTTTAAGGAGGAAGACAATGCTTCTGCTAGCAACTGGGTAGTTCTTCCTTATCCTCCAATCACAGCTCTGCCATGTCTTAGCAGTTTTTTGTTCTTTTAGTTTTTGTCATTTTGTTGTCATGCTGTCTAAGTGTGGATCCAGTAGAAGGTGCCCAGCGCAATACTTCATCAGGGTGTTCCCTATTACGCCTGTGAAATTCATTTTCTGGCTCCTCTCACTTCCAGTCTTGGGTGTCTCTTGTGACTGAACTATTTCTTATGAATAATCCAAACATCACTTGCAAGTCACATATTTTACATTTGTAGTCGCTCAGGTTTAGACAAACAAGCGAGCCAAAATAATTATGCCTTATTATGAGCCAACTTTATTAACTTTCATGAATATTTTATCGCCGTTTTCCATTAATGAACCATAGAGAGATCCAAGTAATTTGAAACAGCTGGTTGATAGAAAAGCTACGGTGGTTAACAGCCATGAATGTCCCTGGCATCCTGTGTGACCATGTCTGTTAATAAATCAATTAAATGAACGTAGACTGAGGCTGGTGGCTGACAACTGAAACAACAGAGTTCCCACGGAGTATAGCCCTGACAGCACCACACAGAATGTGTTTGTGTACTGAAACTCTTCTTTGATGATGTCAAAGAGAGGATGTGAATGCAAAGATAAACTCTATTATATCCAGTATAAAGACTTTCAGCAGCACAACTGTAACAGCTGCTACACCTGGTGACACAAAACAAATGGTTCAAATCTAAAGTTTGAAGAGGGTTCCCACACATTTTTACCAATACAGTTTCCAATCTTTTCCATAACTTTTTCCCAGAATTATTTACCCCATTTAAGACTTTATTTAAGTTATCAAAAATACATAGGCCTATAATAGCCATCACAGGTTGAGTAATGATGCTGAGGCTCTTACTCCAGTGTGCTATGCCCTAAGACAGGCATTGTGGTAAGAATGTTATGTATAATATCTGAGCAACCACAGACCAAAATTGAGGTGTAGTCATTGACTTGGATCTAACGTTCCTATTGCAAAGGTCAGAGCTTTCTTCCTAAATACAGAGAAGCTTGTGCATGCGTTTATTACAAATTTGCTAGACTCCTAAAGCTCTACTAAATCAGTTGTAGCTCCTGCTGAATGCTGCTATCAGAGTTCTAGACAAAGCCAGTAAAAGAGGTTTTATAGCACTTTCCCCAGTCCGTGTACTGTCTTGCTGTTGGAATGCTCCCCATCTGTATCTGAGGACATCAAAAGGGAATTTAAGCATCTGCTAAAAAACCCACCTTTGCTTTTAGCTAGAATCTGTTATTACCGCTGAACCTCTGTCATATCATGAACCATTGTGCTCAATTCTGCCACCACATAGCACCTATTCTTTTCAATATTCAATTAGTACAGCAACAACAAAGTCTTATTGAATCACTACATCGGTATCTGAGTGACCCACGTTGTTCAGTCAGTCAGGTCAAGTTCAATAAATATGCAAAAAATACAATAAACATTTATTTACACAATACCATCTTAAAGAATACAATGTTTGAAATGCCCCTCTGCACAAACACATTACAAACAAAGCAAGATAGTGCTTATTCCTCTCCCAAACCCTTAGGATATTTAGATTTTAAATGATGTATTCAATAAGGTTCTCTTTGCACACACACCCCCACTCTCCCACCCCCTTCCTCAGTGCTGTAACTACCTCAATAACCATAAAACACAGCGTTCAGGCTTCATGGCCTGAGACATTAGAATGTCTAGCTAAAGTATGAGAGACTTTTCATCTCCTAATGTTGCTTTTGTGTTCAGAAATTCATATTTTCTATTCTCTGTAAAACCACTCGAAGGCATTTCTGCAGTAGAGAAAACCACATATTTACTTATATGTGGGATTCTAGCCTTCATTTAGATTTATTTACTTTATGTGTGGGGATAAAAACTGATTACTCTTAATCATTGCACTGCAGTCCCACTGCATTGCCCATTCCCCCCAGAGACTAATCATGCATGATTAGCTGATGGGTTTTGAGATTGGCTTCAGAATGAATACATTTCTAAATTTAACTCCAAAAGCGGTGTTTGAAATGTCACTGTACCATGTGCTGGCATGATTATTACTTCTATTAAACTCGACACAACAAGGACATTCAAGTTTTCCAGTTTTAAAACACATTGTAAGGAATATCTTGACTGCAAGATCAGGTTTGTTCAATATTTCCATATGTTGGGAGAGAGCTGGGAATTTCCTCAAGGTGTAGGTACAATGGCCTTGACCATTTACTGGGCAAAGGACAGTGGCTTCGTACGCACTGACTCTTCGTAGGTTTTTATAGGGAATGGACACATTTTATGGTTCATAATTATTGGCAATATAATGCATTGAAGGTCATTTTGATTTGAACGCTCAAACAAACATTTTATTAGTGCACAAGGTCAATTCATTCCCAATGGAAGAGTTACTAAATTTGTCCCCTGGTGAAGATTAGATGTAGTTTGCTGGTGTAAGTACAGTTTAACCTGTGTTAGAAATATCATGAGAAACTTTTTTTAGGTGGGAATGTTCCCGTTTTTCCTCAACACAGCACCCTAGCACTCGTCTGCACTGTGCTGCACTGAGGCAGCGTCTGTATAACATGATTGCTGAGCCTGCGAGCCCTGTTGAGCGGACCTAGGTTCTCCTGGTGCTGAGGTTACAAGTAACTGCGGGGCAAGACTTCACAGATCAATGATAAGCTGCTTCCGATTCTTGTGGCTTCATAATTTGCCGACCAAGTGATCAAGAGAAGTGATCCAAAACATTATCACATTTTATGTCTGACTGAGTGAAATTCAATATTGATTCTCTGCGCAGTGCAGTCTGGATGGAGCTATACCGAATTCTGGTCTTCTGTATTGATGTACAACGAATGTAAAGGAACATCTACAGCATTAAATTGCCCTTTCAATTCAACTGAATTCATTAAAACAATAAATATATTAACACAGTTTTACTCTCTCTCTCTGCCTCACTCTACCTCCCTCTCTCACACCATCATACACACATGTTCACATTTGCCAACGAGTATGAAGGCGTGAGTAACACAATAAATGCATGTTCGATAGGAACACAATGGACTCATAGCTTTTCAGAAATGTAGCACTCTAATCAATAAAACCAAATTCTGTCATTGCATGTCTTTTAAATATGAGGTAACTGAAATGTCTTAATTCTTCCCACTGCAGGTATGGACCAAGTTGACAAAAGTAACTTTATACACTGAAGCAAAGTGCTGGTAAAATTTTACTTGACAGGACACATAAATCATCTGGAACTGGACAGTTTGGGTGAAATTGAAAACAAAGAAAGTAGAGTTAGATATGGAATGAAATATTGTGATCCCGGACAGATTATATGAGACAGTGGACCCCTGTGCACAGACATGTAACAGGTCCCCACCTCTCCTAAAGAGAATAAAGTCACAGCCTAAAAGCATGCTGTGCCCAGACGCAGCTGCATTGTTTGTGGTCGTTTTCCATCTCTTTGTAATCATTTAATGTCTCCTTAGAGTCGTTTTGTAGTCGCATTACATCTCTTTAAGGACGTTTGTGGTCTCTTCATGGTTGTTTTACATCTGTTTGTGATATTTTTGCATCCCATGGGCCTCTGAACCTGTGCCTGGTAGGCCCACTCAATAATCAATTCATGACTACGAGCGATAATAAAGTCCCTGTAGACAGTATTTTGTTAAGTGGACTATTACACGTTTCTACCTACACATCTTAAACTTTGTGTGAAGGCAGGATGTGTTAACGATGTTCAGACTAATCACCATTTTGAAGTGACTATAATGGATTATACAGAAACTATGATGTGTCAAAAATCTTACTGACTGACAATTGTTTGCTCTGATAACACCTGAACTTACCATTGTAACAAATATTGTAGATAAATTCAATTTTAATAAAAAATATGTATCAGTACTTTCGATACCTCTGCTGTCTTGGTTACACATCTTGTCTGTCTGAGAAGCAGCCAGTCAAGTACAATCAATAAAACACGTTCTTCATACTGAACATCAAATTAGTTTCATGTATCTCCTTTTACTGGACACAAGACATCCATAATTTTATTGAGTCTTTAGCTCTTTGGTATTCATTATTCTTGAATAATAAAAAATGTGTTCTTTTCATGCACAGAACAAAAAGCATCCGCCATTAATCATCAACTCAAACCTTAATCACTGCTTCTACTGTTTCCCTGCGCCTGTGATGGCAGCTGTTGCAATGGGACGATGTGCATAACGGCATTCAGCCCTCTCTGTACTTCCAGGAATGAAAAACCTGCCTCCTGAAAGTAAGAATAATGAAATTCATAGTGATGAAAAACTTACCAAAACTAGTGTCAAACATGAGGTATATCAGCTGTTATAGTATTTAATTTAATAACATTCTCATTTAGTCTTTTATGAAAATTCATTTAGATGTGCTGAGGCAGTGTTTCACTGTAGGCTTCCGAGAGTTACACTGGCAGGTGAAAATATGAATTATAAACATTGACTGGGATCAGTTTTTTCCCTGAGCTATGTGAGAATAAATGTGAGTTAAAACACATAATTCGACTCCTCTCGCCTTTTCATTCCCTGCTGCAGAAGCCAGTAAGTTTCAGCTGTTGGGGATTCAATTGTAGCTGCTTGATATACATGCGTGTTCCCTCGTCCTTCACGCTGAGCGGCTGCAGCACAATGAGGCCACCGTGGCAAATGTTGAAATGCATTAATGTGATATTATCCACCATTACGACAGAGAGTGACCCGCAGGAAAACTCCGGCCCGATATGAAAATATCGCCCAGCATGGAATGTATCCAAGTAATTGAATCATGTCTTACATTGTGTACTGTGCCTTTGTACTGCGCCGTGTGAAAATTCGTTTAATGGTTTGGAACAATGTTAATGCATTTAGAGTATTGGGTATTAGAAGCCTGGTAACCCACAGGATGCTTTGGTTGGGAGAGGTGAGATTTAGGGGAAATCAGTCAGGCCAGTGAGAGTGGCTGAACAGCAATTGCTAAATGTCATGTGAATGAAGGTGCACACGGTGTGCGCGGATCATAACAAATTATTGATTTACTGTACTGCTGTTAGTACTAGAACAGTTTGTTCACTAGCTACTGTAAAATACTTTATTTAATTAACTATGGTACAGATAATAAAACAGTTTTTATTAAACTGTTTACATGCCATTCATGACGATAATTACATATTTTATTGGAATGAGCTTGGGTGGTTGCCCTGTTTGTTTTGCCTGAGAAACCGTAATCTCTGAAACTGATGCATTAGAAGTCTAGAAAGTGAGGACCAAAGGAATTTTAATCAGTCAGGAAACATGCTGTTGTTTAGCTTTTATACAACCCAGCAGAGCTATTGATGTTAAAAATCTTAATAATTACCGCCTGCATTCTTATCGCAAGAGAGAATGAAGGAAGGAAAACTACAAGAGGGGGAAAAAAGGACAGATTCAGCAGGCGCAGCGATCAGTCCCTCGGTCAGCAGCACTACAATCATCTGTGGCTCAAACAACGTGGGACTGAGAGTCCAAGGGTCATCAATGGATTACATGTGAAGATTCAATGAAAGCAAACAATTCACACAACCCCACCTCTGACACTTCTCTTTGTTGCTGTGTCAGCGTTCGCAAGCTAGCAAGTAGCTTAGCAAACGTTGTTTTAATGAGCAAATTGCGACATTCTTAAACAATCTGCTTAACTTTGTGCCGAGCAGCACTTGGCCCACTGCACTTTCTTTTATCAGTGTTTTGGCAAATTGTAAGGGAACTTTCCTTATCTGCATAAAGCAACGTTTCTTGTATCTTCTAACCTCCCCTTAATTACTCTTGTGTCGCCGGTCAGTCCCAGTGTTGTTTACTATCCCATAATACTTTGGCTGGCAATTTGCTTGCATCCCATACAAAATAAATAGAGGGGAACTTCACACCACTTTGTCATGCCACACTGTGTTCAGTGGGTCATCATCCTAAAGTGGTTTTGACACAAGGTACCTTCAAACTAATAAATATATTCAACCAACAACTGCAAGTTTGTAGCCAAGCTCTGCAGCATCGGTGTTGACTTTGAATCATTTGACTTTTTTTTCTGTTGATAGCCCTGTGCTTCAACTTCTCAGTAACAAAAGGAACAAAGTCTGTGCCTGTTGAACTTTAATATGTTTCTAATGTTATTTTGTCATCCTGACACCACTGATCCAGAATCCCTTGTTTTAGGTCCTGAATACAGACTGTTAGGAAGCAAATCACTGGACTTAAGGCCGTGTACTGCAAGTGACCTCTGGTACTCTGTAATCATTGGTTGGGTTTGAGGGAGGTTTTGATTTGACACATTTTTATTCAAAGTGTGAAAACCCCTAAAGGCAACATCAGCAGGTGTAGGTACACGGTTCCAGAATTGATTGATATGTTTAAATGAGACTGCAGTACATTTTTAATTGCTGTGTAGGATCCTGCTCTGGAAAGCAAGGTATGTATAAGTATAGAGATGCATGATTGCAGATGGGACCACAGCACTGCCAAAGGCTCTGCTGAGAAGCCAATAGTCTCTGTGGATCACAACAATTTTCAATTCTAACTTGTTAAATGAGACCTGAGAGGTATGATGAGTGGGTGTGCAGAAGAAAGTGAGAGTTCCACACGTTGAAATTAGATAAGACAGAGTGTTGACTCCTTTTGTTAAACAAGACTTAGCATTAACTCCACAAAATGACTGATTCTCTCCGGTTTTCAGGGCTTGTCAGGAGAAATAACGTAATAAAAACACCAAAAACGAAAACTGTGAAAAGTAAAAAAAAAAAAAAAAGGTATGTGAACACTGGAAATCGCTATTTGTTGACCAAATGTGGAGCAAGATGAGCTTTCACGCCTTAGCACCTTATCTCAGAGCGGGACGTAGCAATCCGCTGGTTGGACAAAATGTGTTGAATTATCTTACAATATAATTTCTTTAAGAAAGAATAGAGAAGATAGTTATATAAATGATAATACACGTCATGTTCGAGACTTAGCTTTTTATGTGAGATAAAAAGCGAATAACATGCAGTAAAGGTAAAAGAGAGAGGAGAAGACATCGGGCATATTAGTTATTGAGCAAGAGAAGGGTTTCTGCTTTTAAGCCGCTTGACTTGAGCAGCATGCAAAGAACATGTTCGTAGCACTCAGGTGGAAACACTGCAGGCTCTCTGGATTGAATTCAAATGAAAGGCAGTGTCATTTCACACATTGTGAGAAATAGCATGCTGCTCATGCTGGAGGGTAAAATATGTAGGGTGAAGGTTTGTGCATTGACGTGCTGTTTTTTAAAGCACATAAACAAAAAAAAATCTGTGAACGTGAATGGTTTATAATTGTTGCAAACTGAGTGATAGGAGTTGCATATTTCACTCCAAAATGTGTGGTTCCTTCAACAAAAGAGAGGCTATTTTTGAAAACGCCAGTAGAGTTGGCATTTTATCAAGTGTTGAGAGTGCTGAGTGGCTTATTTGGAATTTGATGATCTACAGTAAACAAACATGGGCACACAGACACACACACACACACACACAAACCTAGCGCGACACAGCATGCAAACAGACCCAGCATGCAAACAGTCACAACAATGACCCCGTTACCCTTTTTTGAAATGGTGAGTTGAAAACTATTTCACAGCACTGGGAAGCAAATAAAGCCACAGACAAAACTATTTTAAATGATATTAATAATTAATCAAATCACTCCAGCTCTGGGCCTTCATTTCCTAGTTTTGTCATCTTGACAGCGGGTCAAAATTGCAATTCTAACTTCACTTAACTGTAACGCTTTACAAAGTTTTCTAGTACACACTTATAGTAAGTAAGTATAGTATACCCAATACTTGAATCTGAAAAGTAATTAAGCAACATCCTGCATCACATTCGTAAATCTCTCACTTATGATTTCCTTTAGCTTGTATATATGCTGATAATAGATCTGTTACTCTCGTATCTAACTAGCTGAAGCGCTCTGATGCGGCATTCACTGCAGATGTTTGGCAAATATGAATTGCCAACTGGGACTTTCGAAATGTCACAATTATCCGTTAAACTTCATTCTAACATAATTAGCTGTTCCTAAGAAAAGAAAGGGGCATACTTTATCTGCTGTAGCTCGTTTATGATTTAAATCAGAAATGCAAATGATTGGGGTATTTGAGTTTAAGTGAGTCTATTTTCCCTCTTCTTTAGTGGTGTTTTAGTGTTTTTTTATTGTGGTTAAAGCTGCACTAATCATGATTTTTATAACAGCAATTAATGAAATGAGTATGTGTAATATAAAAGGGTTCAGTCTTTGTGACAAACCCACATTTAATTATCATTGAACTCTGCAGTTCTTCTCAGCTCTTTTGAGCGTTTTAGCGTCTTTTAGCTCATTGTTTTGCTTTTTACAACCTGCATCTTTGTTGTTTTCATTCAGTCTCACTGCTCTAATCCACCTCGTTTCTTTCCACAACAGACAGCTGTTTTTTTTAGCTCCGACAAAGTTACTGCGCACTACCTGCTCAGCATCAAATGCCAAACAGAAAAAGTTGGAGAATTTAGCAGCTAAAGAGCAAGATATTTCCCTCAGGAGTTGTGGGAGACCAGAGCTCGAAAGGAGAGTGAATATTGAACTTATATTAACCACTAACGTTAACCAGATGGCTACAAACACATAATGGTGGAAAACAAGGCCTGGGTTGAAAAAAGGACTTCACTATAGAGCAATCACTCTATAAAGACATCTGGAACAAACTAAGCTGTAAACATGAAGAATTTCATTAAAAGAACTGGATTTCTGTCTTTATTGCACGACAATAAGTATTTTTTTTCTGTATAAAACAATAAACACTGAGAAAAAGTTGAATGAAAAAATAATGAATTATGAAATGGGAACGCACCAAAGCAAACGGCTTCAAACACTTTTTTCCTTTCCTGAATAATGTATGCTGACAAACGTGGCAGAAAACATCTATTTTTCTGTATTCAAGGGATAGTATCGACTTGTTTGGCTCAGAGAAGCGTCTTGTTCTCGTCATCTTTTGTGGCGCCAATAAAAGTGTGAACTTTATCGATCTGTGTTACCTGTTCCAAGAGTCTCAAGTATTGACTGGCTTGACTTTTCTTCTGCGAGCTGTTTGCAGAGTAAGCAGAAAGTCAGTGTGTCTCGTTATCTCCCTCACTGGCGCCGGAGCAAACACAACTCTTATATAAGTTAACAATCATTTTAACATTGATATATGGTGGGGGCTCCACTTTGCGCTCTAAGAGTCACCACACAAGCTCATTAAGACCCGATGTTCCTGTTTTTATGACAAGACACGTTGTTACTGTTTCCCCGCGTCAACTGCACTGTATGGTTCAATACAGACAGCGTTGATTATAGGTGAGCCTGAAGTTAAGGTGAAGAATTAAACAGCATAAAACTGGAAGAGGGCATGGAACAAATAAGGAGGAGGAGGAAGAGGAAGTAGGCAGATAAACAAAGAAAAAGAAGACATTGATGACAGAAAGGAAAAAGGAAGTGGTGGAAAATGTACCAAGAGACAACATGCGCTACCAATTAACTTGCTACAAGAGTTACAACTTTCTCTTGAGCTCTCACATTAGCTTCAACCTTTTGACCCCTCATCTATAACTTAGAGACCATTAAGTGCCGCACAAAAGTAAGCCTCTCATTATAATTGCTTTAAATATTCATGACTTCTTCACAATCAGCAGCAACTTTCTCAAAACGGTTGGTTGGATGTGCAGCTGCTTCCTATCTTTCAACATCTTTTAACTAGGTACCTCTCAGCATCTGGCTTGTCTCCAGAAGTGGGGTATAGCCATTAGCGGTCTTAAAACCTTAATCCACCAAAACTGCATCCGCTGTGCGGTTGAAAGGGAGCTCTTTCATACAAAACAGCGGCTATGATCATCATGAATTCTTTTTGACAAAGCGTAAATTCCATTTAGCTGCTCTGGTTTTAGGGTCCTGGTGTTGTGCATGCTGGCTCACTGCCCCATTGTTTATTGGAACACATGAATATAATGGAGCCATTGTTAATGCTGTTAGCAAACACCTGTGTTTTTCCTACAGTGCCATGTCAAAATGTGTGCTGTCATAAAGTATGGGAACGTATTTTGACAGCTGGAAATGAGAAATATCAAAAATGTACAAACCACTCCTCTGCGCATTTGAATGCTCAGTATTTTCATTAGAGACATACTTTTCCTAAAATAAGGCTAACTAGGCAGCTTCATGAGCATTACTGCTTAAAGGCAAAGTCATCACAGAAAATCACCACTCTGGTGGGTTGCAACAGTAACGCGGCAAAAATCCTAGAAGCACTAAAACAAAAAGGAAAACAGTTTGTCTTCAGGAATCTAAAACAAGTCTGTCTGACTAAAAGCATCAACAAAAGTTTTACAACAGTTAAGGCAATAATGCCAGCAAGGACTAAAAGACTAAAAATGAATTACTTTTTTTTCTTTCCAGCATCCCTCATCCACAACAGCTTGCTTGTATTTCTTTTTTAGCTGATCAACTCCCTTTAGAGCTTTGGGGAAGGCAGCAGGTATGTTTTCCATCTGCAGTGCCTAATTTAAATGACGTGCCTTGTCAAGGTGTGATTACTCACACCAGATCCACTGTGGATAGCTGACTGTGGTCTTGAGCAACCGGCACCAGGCTGTGGCTCACAAACTTCTGTACACTTGCGTTGTCATTCTTACGCACCTTCCCAGCTTATAAGATGATCAGTGATAGTCGTCAGAAGTGACTGAAATGATGACACCCAGGGGACACATGGAGCACACACACACACACACACACACACACATAAGGACAATTAAAACGTCTCTCCCCTCTTTATTTTGCTGAAAACCCATCAGATCTGTCGCTTCTCACCAAGCTTCTCTTCAAATGCATCAATTTCCTTCCAACTGGTCTGACAAAAGTAACACCTAAAACACTTTAAATTGCAATAGAGGTTTGACATTGAAGATGTGGTTTATCCTGCTGATTTATATTGAGTTTAAAGTGTCTAAATTGGCTCAGGAGAATGTAAAATAGGCAGTGTCTTACTTAAGATTATCACAAGTTTTGAACCCTACAAAAGCTCAATAAAATAAAGTTTCTAATGCTCAGTGTCTAGTTCCTAGTGAATGTCATATTCACATCATCACCAGTACAACACTTTTTTCTAAATTCCAGTCATTGCCAATGGCATCCAACTGCTATATCCATCCTGTCTGCCAAAAATACAAGTAGAGGTTTTTTCCTAAGCCACAGTGAGTGTTTTGGCTCTCCACTCCACTCTTCTGCCTCTGCTCTTTTCCTTTCCCAGGGACTTCTGATGAGCTGTGAAAGAGCATCGATGGACTCCTACGGTGCACCTTCAATGTCCCAGGGAGATTGTAATCATGGGCACAACTTTTTTCTTTTCTCACGCATCCAAGGTGAACCTGTTCAGAGGCATAACAAATAGCATCCACACTCTGGGACCTAATGTGAAATCAGAAGTCATTTTATGTGTTTTCTCACTGTACAGGATATCTATTTACTTTTGTAAAAGCAGGCACTCTTAGCTACATGTCCTGTGAGGTTTTGTGGTCTCCTCATTAGCAATGCTACTGTGTAAACCCACTTAGAAGATATGTCTGCTGACCCCCTCAGTTATTGAACCCTCCCGGTTGTAATAACCAAATCCAATAGAATTCAAATCTGCCCATAATTATAAAACGCAAAGCTTGACCATCTCCCTGATTCCTAATTAATTGTGCCACATAATTTCCCTTTGGATTTGGTTGATGATACTTAATGTTACAACTCAAATTTACAGTGTAATTAGTGTAAAATAGAAGACGCTCCCATCTCTCATTCTTCCTCTGGTGGTTTCTCATTATCCTCATCACAGCAAGTGATTTAAACTCAATGTCAGGCACCACGACTTCTCAACAGCCGTTTTTCAATTACACTGCCACTGTCCGTATTGCTAAACTTCACCCTGGCCATTCAGTGAGTGGAAGCAACACATAAAGACGACAGGAATGAATGAATGGATGAATGCAATGTTTTTTACACGACCACCACCTGAAAAGGTTACAGGTATGTCAACCATTGTAATGATTACTCTGAAGATTTTCATTTCAATGACTTGGTTAATTTTTTAGTCTATAAAAGGCCAGAAAATAGTTTAAAATCTGTCACTTTTTCCAGGAGCTGATGGTGCAGACGTAAAGTGATGTGTGTACAGGTGTTAACCACCGATACCCACCTCTGTGGAGGGGGAGTTTCAGTATATCTGCCTCCAAATAACCAGAGATAACTGTCAGTGTACTCTCGCAGAGCAATGCTGCAGCTGCTTAACTGCTCTCTGTAAATGGGAAACCCTCAAACTGTTTCTGTGGTAATGTAACTTTTGGCAAAAAGGACTTGATAAACTTGAAAATTGTCTTGTATTGGTCACATTTTGATCATCTTGGCATGGAGGAGCAGGTCACATGTGCAAGTGTGGGTTGGTGTGCACATACGGATGGAAGTAAAAGTATACAGACTCACCAAGACACCACTGGCACATGCTTGTTTTGTCCATCCCAGCAATCCCAAAACCCAAATATATTCCTTTTATATTCCTTTTTAAATCTGAAAAATAGGAAACTAAATCAAATTGATAGACACAATAATGTTTATTTTTGACTAATCTTTAATATTACATTTTCTTGTATAATAATGGATACTTTCTCACATGAAA
This sequence comes from Nannoperca obscura, assembly GCA_036024295.1. Lineage (NCBI taxonomy): Eukaryota > Metazoa > Chordata > Actinopteri > Centrarchiformes > Percichthyidae > Nannoperca > Nannoperca obscura. The sequence continues at coordinate 46,036 of JAVQJL010005201.1, forward strand.
CAATCTGAAATAAACTGCTTACATCCATTTTTACGCTCATGTCCACATCCAGGCCAAACCCTGTCCCCTAGAAATTACATTTAGGTGCAACAGCAAATGCGTTTTGAAAGAAACATAATGCCTCCTAGATTGTGTTTTTTATTAACATGATGAGGAAACATTGTTAATCAACATGTTTGCCAAGATTAATTGGTTTTCCTTACAATATCTGCTTTTACAACATAATATCCGCTCGTAGCAACTAAAGCGTGATTCATCTTTTTGAATGGTTCATGTGTTCATGTGTGAATAGGAAAAGTGCTTCTGTTGTCTCAACCCAACCACATGCAGGATTTAGGATGGGGCACTCCACCCGTCACGATCACGACCACGACAAAATCTATTTGAGAATTAGTCACATATTATATTAGAAATTATTATTATTATAACGAGACTGGGTTTGTACAGCCATAACCTGTGATAAAAGATCCAAATAAATTACATCTTACAAGTTAAATAAAGTGTTGGAAACCTCTGGACTGATCGTTTAGTCGTCTAATTATTTCATCACTACAGATACACACTTCCTCCAATGACAGCTCATCATGGATCTACCATCCCCGCAGGGTTCATGCTCTGTGCCTGAAATCAGCGTAGGCTAAGTGCATCCCCCCTTTTCTGCAGAGATTCTCTGACATTCACCGGCAATACTTTCCAATTTCCTTCGCACTGTCTTGCTCCACTTGACATAATCAATTTCAATTTCTTATTATTTAGAGAGAAAGGGAGCCACGCTTGGCTGAGAATCTTTGATCTAGCACCAGTTTACTCCTCAGTCCTTCATAATTTGCACCACTAAACTAGACCACCTTCTCACCCTCCTCCAACCTCGCTCACTCTTCGCTTCATTTTGTGCAGTTACCTCGGCTGATGGAGCTCATCGCAGGTCGGATTTGATTACAAGAATGAGAGGAACTGTGCCAAGTGAAATCTTGTCTTGTGCACACAGCTATACAATCTCGGCATTTGACAATATACTGCACGGTTCCATTTTCCAGCTTGTTGTTGTCCGTACAATATGAGACTGCAGTGTATGGATGCAAATGAAGATATATATAAAAAAAAGCATTTGCATTTTTATGACTCACGCTATCTGTCTGTCATTTCCCATAAAATCATTCTGAATTTGGCATTGTAACTTAATGACACACCAGGAGCAAATTCAAGTGTTTATGCAACTGCTCAGACAAAAATAACAGGAGGGTTTTTTTTTACAGGAAAGTTCCTATGAGATCTTTATTAAGTTAATAATTCAGAGACAGAAACTTCATCAAAACCGCTCCAGCTACGGCTAACACACATTTCACATGGACACAAACTGCATGAAGTTCTGAAGCAATTTTCCATTGTGATGGCTTTATAGCATTGTCTCAGAGCGTTTGCTTTTGCTTTAATCATCTCTAACTGATAATTACACAACGTTCTACCGTCACACATACACACACACACACACACACACACACACAGATCCTAGAGGGTCTTGCTTTTTCTGTGAATTGCACTCCTTGAAGGTGGTTGTTGTGATTTTCAGTTGTCTTCGAAAGAAATAGCACAGCCTTATCTGGAGCAGGAGACAATTTAAAAGTTAAAGACAGAAGGGGATAGGGAAAGAATAATACTCTAAGAAGAAACACGCAGAGATTTCACTTTTAAATATCCCCTGTCTGCTCGCAAAGGCACAACACCTGTCAGAATCAGACAGACTTTAAACATGTGATCAGAGTATTTGTCTCAGCTCCGCGTAGCAAAAGGCCAAATTGCCTCTTATAGTGCATTTTTATTTAAAAAAAAACAACTGTCTCAGTGAGTCACTACAGTGTGGAGCTTTTGCTGTAGGTGAGGTATTTAGAGGCTACAATAACCTCTGCACAAACACAAAATCAGTGTTTTCTTATATCCCCTTCAATGCAGTCACAGATGGATGCGCTGTTTAAAAAGGAGTCGAGTATCTTCAACAGGACAGACCCGGAGCAAAGCCAAAACAACAGCCTGCGTAGCTAAGACAAGTACTGTTTTCTATTCTTTCCTTTATTATTATAGCAAGGTGAGAGTTGGACAACCTCCAGGTAAGGCATGGCTGACCACATGAAGCAGCCTCATGAGCTGAAAGGTTACAAATGAAATTACTGTACACTTTTTTGATCAATGCCCATATTTGCTGGTAATTTTCCTTTCAGCAAAAGCTGGTCTCTAAAGACAATCAACCACAACAGTGTTACTGTGACAGTGGTGGTAATTTGTCATTGCATGGACCTATACGGTAGTACGCCTGTTTGTGTGTATTGTGATAAGTGCAAGTTGTTGGACATATTCAGAATTAAAGGGTGGATTCAACCAAATTACAAAAAGCCATATTTTCTCCCTCAACTCTATCGAAACATCCTTCAAATTAAACAACAAAATACACTGTTGGTAACGTCCCTTCAGAACGACACACATAAGTGTTTCTGATCTGACCCCCCTCTCGGCAGGTCGACTGGTTAAGAGAAAGATCATGGTCATTGCAAGACCATTGCTTGGCAAAGTCTGTTTTATTGATCCATCCAACCACCTCCGTCTGTAAACTTTGTGATTCTGTGGCAGAGTTACACCATTTCCTCTTTTGTTCCCGTCAGAAGAGAGTCATAATTCTTATGGCTGCTAGAGGGCTTTAATATTTAACGTAAACATATGTTGTTTTTGCTAAAACAACTGAAGCTGTCATTTTTCAGGGTAGGACAGTTTTTCATTTGTGGTGCTCACAGCATTAAAGCATAGCAGTACAAAAAACATTGTGAAAAAAATTATGCCTATAATGCCTCTTCCTGGAAACTATGTGCTGTGTGCATTTTTCAGTGGGAGTACTTTCTATAGCAGAAATGTGTATCTGAGAACCTGGACAAGCATAAAAACCAAAACCACTGAATTCACATATGGGGCGATTACGTCATTAGCAACAGTACAGTACACACATGGACGTTTCAGGCTCTGCCTTCCTCAGTGTGTCTTTAGCTCCTGACTTGTAGAACCCTAAAGGATTTCAAGAGACTCAGTATAAAGATTTTAAGAAACTTAGTATAAAGTTTTAACCTCTAAAACTGGAATATACACATACCTGTGGCAATGCATTTGTTCTGTTTTGTCATTTTACATGTCACTTTTGCCGCAGGTAGTACAACTTCTCTGAGATTTGAGTTGTGTCACTGGGGAAAGGTTTGGGTCCCTGAGGCGTGACACCGAGGGCCAAATCCTGCTGGTCTGCACGATTTTAACAAAGCTCTATTGCATCCCCAGCATTCATCCCTATTCCAATTATCCCACTTATCTAAATAACAAAAAAACGTTTCAGGCAAATGAACACATTGCTCATCTAAAGCTTTAGCACAATAAGAGGTTGTGAGGTTTATTCCTGAGTGTCACCATTAATGACATATTCATGTATGCTACACCCCTAGCAGAGGTTTTGATGCTTTGTCCACCAATCCACTAATGCCATCACTTCACTTAATTACCCTCAATTAAGACACTATAAAAGAATTGCAAAGAATTGCTAATGAACTAATTTGGAGACGTGGAAACATTCAAAAGGAGATCCTGGATTGAGGGCAATTAACCCCAGGCATGATAGATAAGCCTCTTCACTCCCTTATCCCCTTTCTCCATACGGAGAGAAAATGTGAGTTTAAAGCAAAAAACCACTTTCTCCTCCTAAAATTCTAGACAACTCAATCAGTGTTTGCAGATTAATATCTCCTTCGCTGACCATGAAAGGGTGAACCACCTTGTGGATTCAGGATGCTTATACTTTCACATGTTGCTAAATGGGTTTGATGAGAGATGTCAACCGGAAACGATGTCCACTTAAAAATGTAATCTGTGGATGCAGTGACGAGAATGAGCTAGATTTTGTTTTCCATTAGATACAAGTGACATGGCTCAATTTATGTCATCTGGCACGGCGCAACTGGAAGGGTTTTACATGGCCACAAACATCAAACACAATGCAACCTAACCACACTATAAGAGGTAGAGCTAAAGTGGTTGAAGCTGCATGAATAGATTTTTTTTTTTACCACTTGAAGACTGAAAAACTTAAATAACAACCAGAAAAACACCACTCTCTAACTTATAATTGTGTGGAAAAAGCTGTTGTGGCTAACGTGTTAGCCAACATTTGCTACTTGACACGTCTAACAGCCAGAGCAACGTTAACATTCATTCTGGAGTGCATTTTGTCCACCTGATGAATTTAGGTAAATTCTCGCCCTTCTTTATCTTATATCTTGCTCTTTAGTGGCTAAGCTGCTAGATGCTACTTTCTTCACAAGCTAGCTTCTAGGTATTGTCATGTGGTGCTGGGTAGGTAGTGTACTTTGTTTGTGTACTTACTTTAGCCAATCTTTTTGACTAAAAAGAAAAAAAGCTGCCTGCTGCGGCTCTAAATGGAATTTGTGGACCAGAAAACGGAAAAAAAGCCAATTAGCTCAAAGTGACTAACAAGCTCTGAGTACCTAAGGGGGCTGCAGAATTGGTTGATAATTCTTGGTGGGTACAAGTGACACCTTTCACATTATTCATGCCTCACATTATTCATGCCTCCGGTCGAGGCAGATGACCACCCACCTAGAGCCTGGTTCTGCTCGAGGTTTCTACCTGTTAAAAGGGAGTTTTTCCTTGCCGTTGTCGCCTAGTGCTTGCTCATGGTGGGAACGTTGGGTCTTTGTGTGTGTGGAAGTTAGTCTCGACCGGCTCCATGTGATTGAGTGCCCTGAGATAACTTTGTTATGATATGGCGCTATATAAATAAAATTGAAT
>JAVQJL010005212.1:0-13505 GCA_036024295.1 Nannoperca obscura
CATTACAAAAAAATATTTGCAAATATTAATAATAACACAATAAAATAAAAAAAGAACAAACATCTCATTTATATATTTACATTTTTTAAAAAAGCTTTTAATGGAATAAACCATTATTCAATTGCACTTGGGTTTACTGACATTTCTCAGGGATTTTAAATATTGGAACAAATTCTTTCTTGTAAGAAAAGAGAGAATGAGGGACCTTCTTACTTCGTAAGTACTGTATTTATGTACTTTCATTTTAAGCTACTTTCTGCTTCTACTCCACTATATCTCAGAGATGTACTTTTTACTCCATTTAACTTATAACCTATAGTTGCTAGTTACTTTTCCAATTAAGATTTAGCATTAAAATAATAACTATAATGACCATATAAAAGAAAATATATTGTTGAAGATTAAACTAGTGTTGTGACCATTTTGTTTCAGATGTGTATAAGTTATCAGCTTCACCAAAGAGACCTTCTCATGTAATTAACTTTTTAAAATTAACCATGTGAGAAGTTTAAAGGGGAAATTACTGAGTCCCAAAAAGGTAAAAGTATCTAATTTTTCACAGACAAAAAAATAAGTCTAACAATTAATGTAAATGTTTTCTTCATTTCTTCCTCTCCCATTAATAATGTAATGTCCTCTCAGATTTTTCTTGTGACCTTTTGTAGGTGCCCGACCCCCAAGTTTTAAAACCATTAGAATAAACTAGCTCACTGAATATAAAGTAGTTCAAATGAACCCCGCCTCGACCAACTACAACAGTAAATGCTGCTTACACATGGATGCATCAGTATTTTATTTTTATACTTTAAGTATATTTTGCTGATAATACTACTGTACTTTTACTTAAGTAGGTTTAAATGCAGGACAAATATTAAAAATAGTTTAAATGCAGGACATTACTTAAAATGTATTTAGTATTGGCACTTGAACGTATGTTATAGATCTGATTTCTTCGTCCTGCACTGTTGATTTCCATCCTATAAAGGCAGGACTATCTAAAGTTTTAATATATTAGTTATTTTACCACTAAATGTAACCAGCACTGTGATCCATCACTGTCACTCAAACTACACCGTTTGAGTTGTTGTGGGTTTCTCTCTTTAAGGCGCAGGATGATGACGTAGATTCTGAAGCTGTTGCTGGGGCAGCGGAGTTAGCTGCTGTCTGGCGGTTTGTTCAGATGGATAAAAAATAGTCTTTTTTTTTTAAAGGTTTTATTTTTAAGTAACTCGGGATGTCTTGGGTTAAATCCGTTTCGTACAATGGAGAAGACGTGTTCGACGAGAATGCGGACGACCTTAATTTACAAAGTAAAGAGTGGACATCCAACATGAAGAAGCGAGTCAAGGTAATGTGGCTATGTTAGCTGCGTTAGCTCACCTCGATAACTAACCCTTTAAATGTGCTGTCATTCTCTCTGTTTTTACTCAAAATGCTCAACTTTACGTGTATATTGTAGTCGTTACTATCAGTCTGTTATCTCACGCTCGCCTTCCTCTCATTAATTATGTGTAGCTGAGTTTAATGTGTTAATGTGAGCCTTTCCCCCTCCTGCCTGGTGTTATGGACAGGATGGGTACGTGGACGGAGTTGATGCCGGGGAGGAGGCTTCGCTTCAGGCCGGTTTCAACCAGGGCTTCCGGGAAGGAGCAGCTCAGACTGCAGCTGTAGGCCGTCTCAAAGGAGTTGTAAGGTAAACCAGCACGCACATAATCATGTCCCGCATTAATCTTAAGACTAACAGGGACAGTGGTCACCACCAAGATAAAACAGTGTGATTATAGTATAATAATATCAACTTGATGGCCAAGCATGTACAAACACTGACTGTTCATTTGACAAAAGATGCGGTTATCATTTTTTTATACTATTGCTGATACAGACATATTTTTTATCAAAGCCTTTTGTTCATTCTTCAACAAAAGAAGCAGAATATCTTTCAAGTTAAACGTTGTCAGCTTTAAAAATTACTTAATTGAAATACACTCTAAAATTGGCAAAATTTGGGATTTAAATCCGAATTAGGAATAAGTAATGAAGAAATAAAAACAAAATTGAGCAAGAAATGTAATGTGAGTTTTTCAGTAGTTGACAGTTTTCACTTCCCCGTACTGTGAATACTTTTGGGTCGGTACCATAAATAAAAGTATTGAGGTTTTAAACACAGTAAGTTCAGGAAATTATTTTTTGGTCACAATAAACTGAATCCCAAACAATATCCTAGATCGCAATATTATATTGATGTGGAATCAAAATCTAAGTAATAACCTGTTAGTCTGTACACTACTGTACTTTGATAATTTGTGTGTTGAGTCATATCTGTCGTTAGGTACGTTGGTATCTTGTCTGGGTTTGATAACTGAAGGACAACTTGTTTGTCACGATGGACAGTCTGCCCTGTGTGCTCATCCTTGGGTGAGAACACTTAAGAGACGGACATAATGTGGGTTAGAGTTGATTCTGGTGTCCTTCCCTGTCTTTTGTCTGGTGGGTATTGCAAAGTTTTTAATATGACGGTATCTGCCCTTCAGGGTTCATGTGCAGCTTGGTGAATGATAAGATTGATTAAGATTAACACTTTGCTTAATTAAATATACAAAAGAAAACGGCTTGTTGGATCTTCATTTATTTGCTCACTGCTTTTAAAAAGAAATAGAGAATTTCCACCACATTGATCATTTAGATGACTTTTCTTTTTGTGCGCTGCTTTTCAATTTCCATTAACTTTTTTTTTTTTTTTTTTTAAACACTACCAGCTGTAACATTTCCGCCTCTTTCTTGCACAGAAACACCATGATCCACTTTTGTTCTGGTCATTATTGAAGCCTCTTTTCTGTCCCAGTCACTTCTCTGTGCCATTGTTTCTGACACTGTTGCCTCTTTGTCTCTCACGTCACAGTGCTATATGGTGCTGGTGCCAGATCCAGCGTCCGGAAAGCCCCGTCCCAGCCTCTGTGACTGACCTCCTGCAGCAGGTTACCCAGCATGAAGACACGGTCATGGACGGCATCAGGAAGGCTTTGGAGAATCCTCTTCCCAGTGTGAGCGTCATCTCTGAGAGCATGGAGGATCTGGAGGTGAAGCAGGCAGATTCAAGCTGCGGTGGAGAGGGATGTAAAGATATGGACTGCTGCAAGAAAGGAGAAAAAATGGACCTGGATGTCCCCCTCCAGCACCAAAAGCTCTGTTTTGGGTCCACTGACTGTTCTTCCAGATCAGCTGAAAGCCTTAACTACCTCGTGCAGCGCTGCGTGGATCTAGTGTCGGAGCTCAGGCTGCCGCAGGAGCTGATCAGTCACATACAGGAGCTGAAGAACATGTAGTGGCTGAAGATCAGGTGAACACAATCACAGCGGTTTGGGACAATACTTGGACAGGCACATGAACTATGAAACAAAACAGGTTTTAGTGTAAATTTCTTACACACGGCAATGAAGTACTTTTGATGTGTATATAATTAAAATATTTTACATTCATAATTTGTATAAAATGGTTGAAAATGGCTTGAAAATAAAAATGGATTTGCAATATTTTACTGCTTTTCTGTTCACTCATATTTTGTTTTCCACCTAAATGATAAAAAAAACCAAAAACATTTATATTACTACTAATTTAGTATTGGCCATACATGCATATTGGTTTCTTTTCGCTATAACTGGAGAATGTGTCCAAACTTATTCCCTCTCTTTAATAAGTCCCTTATTCAATAATAATTTGTATTACTGTACTGTACCTATACTATAATGCATTGCATTTTTACCAACTAAATATCACAAGTTCAGACCACATAAAAGGACAATTATTAAAAAATAAAACATAAACGTGACGTTTTAAACAACAGTCCAAACACCAAAATCTGAAAATGATCACATTTCACAACCTGAATCGATTTAGCGATCAATCCACTAATTGTGTTTGCATTAATATGTTATTATTTTTCACAACACTAGGGGGAACATGAAGTTGTGAATTTCCGAGGACCACTTGAACGCAGCAAAACTCGGCGCACATGAGTATGACGTCACGCGCTCGGACCGAGCCGTGACCTGCTGCTCTGGCTATGCTAAGGGTTCGCACCAACATATGTTCCGCATAAAATACAGTAAATACCTATTATTTATTAAATGTACCGTATTAAACAATAATGGTTACGTGTTTATAGAAGGTAACCCGCGTGACAGTGGTGATTCTCATGAGCGTCGATGAGTCTTTAGTAGCGCATGTTTATATTTTAAGTTTACCTCAGCTAGCTGGCTAGCTAACTTAAGCTTGTTTTCCAGCTAACCAGAAGTGAAACAGAAAACGGAGCTACATGGTTGCAAGCTCGCGGAGTTTGTCTCTGATTACAATCAATCGAGGTATGTGTTTTTATTGTCATTAATATGGTTGTGCCAGTTGAATAGGCAGTGTGAAATGTGCAGTCATTCTTCGTTACTTCTTTGTATTGTATTTACATTAACACTGGCTTGTAGCTATGATTTAAGCTAATTTTACACTAAACGTATATTGTAAAATACACCAAACTGTGACCTGAATTGGATTTTGAACTATAATGCCACGTTTTTTAAATACGATATTAAATACTATATTTCTATAGCTGTTTTCTTCTTCTTTTGTTAGATACTGTGACCATAATATGTAGATACAGTGAGAGTAACAGTGTGTACAGGTCTGATTGTACAGCACTGACACCTCCCTTGACGATATTTGATATCGACACTTTGATTTTTTTTCGTTATCTTAATCCTCTAGTGTCACTGAATCTGAAGATTCAGGTATCTGCTATCTCCACTTTTGGTAACGTCGATCAAAATACAGTTTATGATTGAAAATCATACACTAGGGTATGTAAATAATATGATGTAAATAAAGGATACAGAATCTGGGGTCACATTGTTGATTAGAACTGTAATATCACACAGGGAGCAGTGTTTCGATTAATGAAGTGATGTTGCACATTGTGCTTCTAGGTATCAACTCTATCACAAGACACAAACATGGTTGCTTCACGTCTTTAGCAGCAGCTTGACCCTCGTCGTCATGGACTCCTGAAATCCCCCGGCTTCGGCGACTCCTCAGGTCGCTTGCGGTTGATTTGGACCAGAGGTCGCGGTTCAGCCTACAACCTGTCCGGCCTCCCAAGCAGAGGGAGCAGATGGGGAACTGCTGCTGTCACCGTGAGAGTCCCTGTGGCAGTGCGGAGGAAAGAAGTGGCTTGCTGACGGATGACTCGAAGGCCACGGTGCACAAAGGCGAAAACGTTGTGGTGGGCACTTGTGATCCTGAGGCAGATGATGACATAAGGTCAGATAACCGTTGCAGTTCTGCTTTTTTTTTGAGAGAGAGAGTTTGGAGATCTTTACACTGATTTATTTGACCACAGCACTGTGATTGTCACTACGTGATCTTGTGCAAACCCATCCTGATGGAAGCAGAGTTACTCCCTGTGTAAAGGCTGCTGAGAGCCCAGTAGGACGACCTGAGCTTTTTGTGTGACTCGACAACAAGTGACAAAAAACATTTTAAATTTAGTGACTTAAACGGCAAACTAAGATTTTGTTTTTCACACTGAGGTCATAGCGAATCTTTGAACTGACTCAATAAAGGAAGTATAGATTTTCTTTCTTTCACGTTGAGACTTGTCTGTATGAATATTGTAATTAAACGTTGGTTCACCTTCCCGGGCGGAAAGTAGACAAATGTAAGGTCACGAAATAACCTTTCAAGAAGTGACTCACTGCTGGATAACGTTTTAGATTTTCCCCTAAGGTTTGCGTGTCGTAGCCAAGTCACTGAGTGCCATACAGAGTGCTGACTGGGGGACTTCCCGAAGCCTTAAAGGCTTTCAGGAAGGGAAATATTTCTTTGTCATTTCACGCACTAGTTTTGATTATACGTAGTTTATATATAGTTTCCTTCTCTATCCCCACCTACAACGTAGAAAGAGTCTTTAAACATTTTGCTTACCATCTCTTATTTGTGGTCACACATCTACTCAGGGTTCCCGGTCACACAACAAAATGCTGTCACTCAAAATATCAAAGCTGAAAGTGATTTTAATTCAGCGTTTGAGGAGTGCGTTTGTTGTGACGGCGTGACGCTGCTCATCCTCTCTGTGTTGTGTCGCTCAGGAAAGTGCCCGACGAGGCCAGTTCGAAGTTGGAGGTGAAGGCTGCGGTTGTGCACGTGAAGCAGAATGCAGAGGTCGCGGAGACGGGGACCAACAACACTCGGGAGAACGGGCCCTTGCAGAAGGAGGTCCAGCAAATGGCAACGCCTTCTCCCGGCAGAGGGCCTGAGCTCAAAGAAAACTCCACCGGAGCACAAGGTGACGATATGAAGGGCCGTCCCGCAGACGGTGGACATGCTGAACCTCTGCAACGCACAAACTCCCCGCAGACCGAACACGCCGCCGCTGACTGGGAGGTTTTTACGCCAACAAATGCAGCGAAAGAAGAAGAAAATCCGGCCCCAGCGGCGGACAAAACCCCCGACAGCGGCTCACTAACAGCCGATGCAGTCCGCCCTGAAAACCGCACTGAGACGAACGCGAGAGAGGACACGACGCCGGACGCCGCTCGCGATGACGCCGGCTCCAAAGTTGCTGTCGACGGCGCCGCAGCCGAGCCGTCGGGGGAGGTTTCTCCAAACGAGGTGTTATCTGTGCCAAACACTCGGCCCGCTGCAGCAGCTGGTCGGGTGTCGTCCATCTCTGTGGTCAGTCAGGAGGTCGACGAAGAGCCTCCGAGCTGGTGAGTCACGCCACAAGACAAACTGCCGAGTCTCAGTTTGTGCTGCTGTTTTGGATGTTGGTTAGAAAAATGCAAAAACACGTCATGAGGTTAAACAGGAAGCACGTGCCATTAGGGTACTTTTTTTATTAGCCGTACATTGATATGGATTTGTATCACCCATCATTCAATTAGCATTTTCATTCTCAACTGCACAGTCAGTGATGTGCATCAGCCTGTAAATCATTATGTTTGTCCCGTGTCTAGTGCTGTGGCTGAGGACCCGGAGAGCTCTTCGGCGTGCGCGGAGGCCGGTCCTGAAGTCACCAAAAGCCACGATGTCTCCGAGTCTCCTCCTGGATCAGAGCCCGCGGGACTCAACCACAGAGGCGAGGATCGAGACGCCGCCCACTCTGTCAGGGAGCCAGAGTCCACAGCTCCGGCAGACGCCAGCGAGGGGTCAGTGGGAACAAGACACTTGTTTACATAAACTGTGTCCTCGGTAGTCTCTCTGCGACCACTAGGGGGCACAGAGACACCACAGCTTGTTGTATTAGCAACTGTTTTGAATTGCACACCACCATTCTTCTGTACTTCCCACCTTTTATATTCTTTTTTTAACAATATTTGTACAACTTATTATGTTGTTCTGAGTAATAAACCTTTCATTTATGTATAAACCAGGAAAAGTAACAAAGATGTACTCTCTCTCCAGCTCAAAGCCCGATCAGGATGCAAAGCCCGATCTTGAGTGCGCACCTGCAGCGTCGAAGGAGGCCACTTCCTCTGAGAACATCGAGCAGGACGTTGAAGAGGAAATCATTCTGAAGGCGCAGGACAAAGATGGAGATGTTCCCAAAGCAAAGGAGGACGAGAAGAAGGAGGAGGAGGCCGAGAGCGCTCCCGGAGAGGCCGAGACTCCGTCCGGGAAAGATGCTGAGATTCAGGAGGCGACTGGAAGAGAGGAGGAGCCGGGAGGGAACACATCTGCTGACGTAACGGCCGACGACACGCCTGTACCGGAGAAGGAAGACTCTGCTGACGACGGCCCGGGGAACAGGTTTGTTATCATTTCTTTTGTCAATTTCATTGGGTGACTTGGATTTTATTACGACACATCGCGTGGTAGCATTTCGTCCGTTGTAAGATTTGACAACACTGGAAGTTTCCCACACATCATCGTCCCCGGGGTCGTCGTCTAAAAAGTAACCACTAAGAATACACACAGAAAATGTAGCCCAAAAACTGAAGAATAACTTTCAGTTTGTGAGTGTATAGGTTGGTGTTATACCATCTATTTTAGTTTTTCATTTTTGTGAAAAATGTGTTCCTGACACTCAGCCCTAAGCTCATTTGTTCACACTGAAGACATAAATCTTTCAACAGGGGTTACAAACATGCTGCATGTTTTTATTTGTAATTAATTAATAAATAAGTAATTTCTTAAAACAGCTGGGTGCTGCAGTTGTTAGCAAACGTTACACACACACACACACACACACACAGGAGTAAATATTGGTTTGGGACTATTTTCAGCTGTGGATTAATACACATTTGGTGCTCTGGTGTGTGTTCAGCTGCAGGACCGTGCGTGTGGGATTAACTCAAAATAAACTGCTGTGTGTGTGTGTGTGTGTGTGTGTGTGTGTGTGTGTGTGTGTGTGTGTGTGTGTGTGAGTTCATTGAAATGAAGGAACGTGTTAGTGCAACAAGGTGACTCATGCGTGTTGCTGAATAGTTTTCGGGCGACACTAGAGCGTGACGGAACAGAGGTGTAAGATGTCAGGCTTTGGATTCACAGACAGTACGTTTCTTAGAATTTCTCGAGTTAAGACCTCGTGCAATAAGTATTGTTTTCACAGAGTTACGTCGCTTAAGTGTTTGTTTTTTCCTTTTAGTGAAGAAGACCTGTACAGAGGAGCCGAGGAGCTGTCGGCTTCACAAGAAACTGAACCAGGACCACCGCCTGTGTCAGAAACCACACGTCAGTACATCCAAATCACACATCTACGCCTGAAAACAACGCTGCTTTTGTTGTGTCATGTCAAATATAGACAATAGTAGTTTTTTTCTTACTCTCCTCGCTCTTGCTCAGTTTTAAAGGTGGAGGACAGATGCAGTTTGGCCCCGGCGGTGGATATTCTGTCTTACAGCGAGAGAGAGTGGAAAGGAAACACTTCCAAAAGTGCTCTCATTAGAAAGGTTGGTGGTGGCAGCTCCTGGGAAGACGTGGTTCAGATTAAAGCCTGTTGTTGTTGTTTTTTGATCACGTTAATGGCTCAGAGACTTCCTGTGTGCTGCTGCAGGGTTATAAAGACATGTCCCAGAGGTTTGGCAGCTTGAGGAGAGTGAGGGGGGACAACTACTGCGCCCTCAGAGCCACGCTGTTCCAGGTGTTGTCCCGCAGCACCCGGCTGCCTGTGTGGCTGCAGGAGGAGGACATTACTATGGTAAACGCTCACGTAAGGAGGGGCTGTCAGTCAGCCGTTGGCTAAGCCCCGGCCCCTTGGTTACCATTGCAGCGCACACTTATTCTTAGTCCATTTCTTAAAAACAATGCATCGTTGATTGGTAACAATGGTAACTGCTGTCTTTAAGCCCAGTTCACACACGAGATTAGCTGCTGGTAGAGCCCGAGACTTAAAATTGTCACCTGTTTCAACAGCCAATCAGCTCGAAGCAAAGTCAGCTGGTCGCAGAGTATAGCCTACTTTCTTTATTACACTGATTATTAATACAGATAGAACAGTGTTCAAAATATGTATTAGTTACTATTTCTTTTTATTGTAGCCTTAGTGTATTTTGGTGTTTAAATATTGAATGGTGAGCTACATGAGACGTGGTTACCGGTGCCGGATGCAATAATACACGTGTGTTGGAAAAACTCCCACGGTCAGTTAACAGTTACATCCCGGTGGGTTAATCGAAGTTTCCACACCGGGCGTAATACTACACAGAGTTTTGTTTGTCTGAGCAGGAAACACAAGTGAAAATGATTTACTAAAAACCTTTTTTCATTATTTATCTATTTATTTGTTAACATTTATTGACATGTTCTGCCTGTAATCGGAGAACGTTATTAACAGCACTGTAGCAGGTAACTCTGGATCAGCTGCAACCAAAACGTGTGGAAAGCGTCGCGGTGACAGCGGAAGTACAAAGAACCGTTGCTATGGAAACAACATTAAACCAGCAGGTTTGAGACCGACGTGTTGCAAGTAGTTTCAAGTTTTAACTCTTTGGTCTGAACTGACATTTAGACAAAATCCGAGCTTCTCATTTCTAGCAGTGAGCGACTGTTGCCAGATTTGATCACCTGTAGCTAGCTAAATAGCTAATAAAGCCAACGTCATAGCGGTTGCAGCCTTAGAGTAGATTTTTGGTTTTGGAAAGACTACAAAAGGACCCTCCAAACTTTGAACGCCTCTTCAACATTAGCTTGACAGACCTGCTGTGACTAGCTATGGTCGCTAAGCAAAAAATCTGGGTTTGAGAGACGGGGATTAGCAAATGGTTGTTTACAGACTGAGTAGACAGAACAGGAGAAAAGCCACAAAACATAAAAAATACATATTTAGTTCAGGACTGTTTTAATAATGTCAGTGCTACAGCTCCTTTTGAACACATTTCATTAATATTCTTTGTGTTTAAAGCTGCCGAGGCAACTCGAGGCCCAGGAAGGTCTGATAAGCCAGTGGACATTTCCTGGAGAATGCCTGCAGGGAGACGGGACAGCGGACGCCACCGTGCAGCTAAAAGGCTACGTGGAGCTTCTTCGAAATAAGGTACTGGCTGCAAATCTGCCCAGAAACGCACGAGAGAGTACTTTAAAGACACGGAGCGCGTGAACCACAGCACGGTTTTTATGCCATCGGTAGACACTGAGGGTGTTGATGTTCATCCACAGAGCTTTTAGAAGCACTTGCTACCAATACGTTAAAGGGAGGTAGTGTTTTAAATCCTCCTTCTCTCATGGCATGTCATTAACACACAGCCTAGTAATGCAATTTTATGTGCACTAATGTATATGTATATACAGGGAATGGGGGGGGAGAAACTGCTTTTTATATAGCCCTTCAGTAAATACCAGTTTGATAACACACATTTTTTATTCAGTGATGTTTGAGGCTGTAGTGCCCCATTTCAGCCCCAGGAAAACGTCTTTATTTGATGACACAGCTGTTTGCATAATGGTGATGTTTGAGTGTGCAGAGGTGAAGACTGTAAATAGCACTACAGGGTGAAAGTAAACAGAAAACGGCTGCAAATCCTCACTTCTGTAAAGCTGCAGCAATCGACCAAACGTTTGGCATTTGTACGTGATGAATGACTTCAGTCGGTCAAATGCAAAATAGTTATTGATTGATTCCATTGATTGGTTTCCAGTGGCAGGCAGCGGTGGACTGCTCCTCCGCTGTGGAGCGGCAGCAGCTGTGCGAGCGCTTGTTTCAGGGAGGAGACGAGGAGCTGGGGCTGCTGGAGGCGCTCAAGCTGCTGATGCTGGCCAGAGCGGTGGAGCTGCACGGCTGCATGCAGGGTGGCGGAGACGTCCCGCTCTTCTGCTGGCTGCTGTTTGCACGGGACTCGTCCGACTGCCCGCGCTCCTTCCTCTCCAACCACCTCAGCCACGTGGGCCTCAGCGCCGGGCTGGAGCAGGTAAGAAAGACCCAGGGCTTCCAATTTGATCTTAAAACACTCACCTGAACAGGCGTTTAAAGACATGTAGTCTCTGTGCAGGTAGGAAGCGTTTACATGACGCTGGCTGCAGAGATTTTTATTGCCCTTTTTGCCTAAAAGCAACAATTAAAGTTTGACGGCATGAGATTGGGCGTGTAACCATCTGGTCGTGTGAAACATGCAGACGCTTGTGCTGTTTTTGAGCTGTAATGTCTCTGCATCATATGCCCAAAGGGTGAGGAGGTTTCAGGAAGGACAGGGCGTTGAGTGATTCAATTTTTATTTTCACGCTTTTAATTGAAGCTTTTTCAAGCACAGTTTCCTCCCCTCATAAATATCATGCGCCCGAGCTTCTTATTCAAACATTGTGCTCTTTGAGAACTATACATTTGGATCTGGGCTCTTTCGTAACCGTGCAATTACCTCCCGGTTTCTTGCAGGTGGAGATGTTCCTGCTGGGCTACGCCTTGCAGTGCACCATTCAAGTTTACAGACTGTACAAGGCCGACACAGAGGAGTTCGTCACCTACTACCCAGACGACCACAAGGACGACTGGCCCTCCGTGTGCCTCGTCACCGAGGACGATCGCCACTACAACGTGCCAGTTGTAGAAGCTGCAGAACTACACGACGAGCTCAACGCGAGCTGATCGCCACTGCAGAGAAACCTCCTGCCATACAAACAAAACACTCCTCAGGTCGCTCAAGATGAAGACATTTACACCAATTAAAGGAATAGTTTGACATTTTGGGAAACGTGCTTTCTTGCTGAGAGTTAGATGAGAGGATCGAAACCACTCGCATCTGACGCTAGCAGCTGGTTAGCTTCACACAAACACTGCAGAGCTAGCCTAAATTTGGCTCTTCCTTAATAAAACCACACTACCGGCACCTCTATGCTCCGTAATTAGCACTTTATATCTTGTTTGTTTAATATGATCCCACTGGTGTTATGTACTATTTTCAGCTGCGGTGCGGTCACTTCCTGAAGTCTTGTTGTCACCGTGCGGTTAAACAAATATAACCTGTTAATGAGCTTTAGAAATACTGGTAGGAAGATGTAGTTACCACAGGACATGGGCCAGGCTACTTGTTTCACCAGTGTTTGAAGCTAACTGCTGGTGATAGCTTCGTATTTAGCGTACAGACATTCGAATGGTATAGATCTTCACATCCAACTCGCAGCAGAGACGCCAATGAGGATGTTTCCCCTAAATGTCGATCTATTCCTTATTTTAAAAATATGCTGATTAGAGACCCTGTACAAGATGTGGTTTACACACGTTGTGCACACTGTACTGTATACAGAGTTTTCTATTTGGGTACGTGTACAAACTGTATATGTGCATCAGATGTTGCGGGATCGTCTCAGTCAAGTCCACGTTAGTTAGTTTGCAGGGTGTCATTTTGACTTTCAGGTCGGGGGGGGGGGAGCAACCTTTTATGTACAGCGCCAAAATGATTACATTGTTGGTGTTTACACTGGAATTTGGGCACTTTGATTTGTGTATTAATTTATTCTTTTGTATTATATGAAGAAGCAGCATTTAAAATGACGACTGAATTAGTCAATGAAGGGTTTGATGATTTATCAGGTTTAACAACAGCTCACACCAGATGACGATCGGAAGACTTGGAGGATTAATCGCAGCCTCTGTGTCAGAGGTTTTTGTGATGGTCTGTGTGTATATGTTTGTGTGTGTGTGTGTGTGTGTCAAACTCAATGTGTAACATGTTGCCTTTAACCAAGCTGTTCTGAGGGGAAACACTTGCCAATGTTGCTGCAAATACCGGCAACAATCCCAACCACCAGCCACTGGATTCAGTCGTAAACGCTCTCTTGGTCCTCCATGTTGCCTTAGAAATAATGCACAATAAGAATGAATGTTGGTTATTAGTGATAAGAGGCCATTTCCTTGCCCTAATTCCAGAGCAGGTGAAGGTGATACGTTAACAGTAAAATGTGGGTTGTGCCATTAGCAGGAATGTTCTTGCACTGTCAGATTTTTGAAGGCATTTAGATAAAATGAAAGTACAGTTTCTGTTGCGGGGGGGGGGGGGGGGCTTCATGGTTGTTTGATTTTATCAGCTTGTTAC
>JAVQJL010005227.1:0-22996 GCA_036024295.1 Nannoperca obscura
CTCACTCTCTCTCTCTCTCTGTTTCTCTCTCTCTCTTTCTCTCTCTCTCTTTCTCTCTCTCTCACACACACACACACACACACACACACACACACACACACACACACACACAAAAGAAGCGGGCCAAAAACAGTGAATTGCCTAGAAACCCAATATGGACTCCACCCTGGAGATTACACGGTCAACTCAGCCAGCCTGCACTAGAAAAACAGCCTGGCCTGCTCTCACTGTCCCCTCTCCAGTGAGTGTGTGTGTGTGTGTGTGTGTGCACAGGCATCTCCAAGTACCTTACATTCTCTCCTACTGTCTCAACATGTTTGTGTGCGTGCATGCATGCATATATTTTGTTAGTTTTAGCATCCCTTAACCTATATATCAAAGATCATTTTCTGTGCTGTTGAGTAGGTTTGTGTATTTTTGTCTGTATGCAGTTTATTTGACCTAAGTTTACCTCAGAGCTTCAGAGATGAGCCATAACTTATCAGCTGTTGGGCAGGAATGTGTTGTACAAGTGTACAAAGTGTGTTGTTTGTTGTCTGACACATCTAACCTCATACCATTTCACACCTGCCAACAACAGTCATGTCACTCAGATGAGGCAGCTGTGTCATTTGGTATTCTGTCTTTCTTAAATGTAATTCTTAATGTTGTAATGCTTTTCTTTTAAAAGAAACTGTACAAAATCTGATTATTCAATGGACTATTATGGTAGATTATTAACAGTGATATGGCACATTTCACTGTTCCAGGTTGACAGGACCTTGATGACAATGTTTTATCGTTCTTTTACTGAGTCTGTTCTCGCGTTCTCATTTATCTGCTGGTTTCAATCTCTCAAGGTCAAACAGAAAAAACTTATTAAATAAGGTGGTAAATGTCTGCTGCAAAACAACAGGCACTGCACTGGAATCTCTCCATGATCTTTATGACAAAGATGTATGTAACAATGCAGAATCCATACTGTCAGATTGTTCCCACCCTCTACATCAACAGTTTCAGCGTATGCCATCTGGTTCCTTACTCAGACTCCCCTTAGAAAAGACAAACAGATTAAAACACTCTTTTATATCCTCTTTCATCTCCCTCCTAAACTCCAGGAGACAAAGGTAGATGTTATTTAATTGTATTTATTTTGTTGTTTTAACTTATTTCTATTAATGAATTGTTTTTCTCTTTCATTTATTTATATATGTCTTGGTTTTGTTTCCATATTGTGTTGTGTTTCACGTGTGCTAAATATAGCAAATCCCAAATTCCCCCTCTGGGGAACAAATAAAGTGACTGATTGATTGAAGGTACTAGATTTTGCACTAGTTTTTTGGGGGGGAGGCTATTTTTAATTTGGGTTTGTGAGATTGTGCTGCCCCATAGTTTGGAAAGCTGGATCCAATCTGAGGCCAGTCAGGCTGTGGTGATCGAGGCTTCTCTAATGCTAGGTCTGTAGGTCTGCAACGCCTGACGCTGGCCTACAACCGGGGCAGAGTAGCTGATTGTTTCCAGCCGTGATGGAGGTAATGAGGGGGTGGTGGTCATCATGATACACACAAACACAGAAACACACACGCACACACACACTGACTGACCTATAAGTGAATATTCATACATATGCGTATGTGTGCGTGTTTTCAGCCACAGCACATTGGCTGTCTCCACAGACCACAGGGTCACTCTGCTATAGTCGCTCATTAGTGGTCACCTCTACTGGTGGACACACACACACACACATGCTCGTAGACACGCACACACACACACGAACACTCACCACCGGCTTTGCACATAGAGATTTACCACACACACCTGAACGTAAATCCACTCATCCAAATCACAGTATTGTGTTTGATGCACGCCATGTTAGGAGCCTTAAAGTGAAACCACATGCAGCTCAGTTGAAGCAGATCTGCTAAATCTCTGTCAGAAGGTGGCTGAGTCATGCCTGTATTGGGGGTGCAATCACGCATGTGTGGTTGCTGTATCACTTGATGCAGTGTGACAGGCCTCGTGCAGACAAGCTGACATACGTGCACACAAATATCAACTCTCTCACACCAGTACACACAGACACACTTGATGTCACAATTGTCTGGAAACGGAAGCATTTGGGGAAGTAAACGTCTTTAATAAAGAACAGCATATGTAAAGGAGATGCATTCCTCTTCCAGTAAACCAAAAGCGTTCTTAATGTAATGTTGCATAATGCGCTGCATCACATTTCTTAAAAATTAGAGAAGTTAATTGACTTGTTTCCCATTTCGTAATAAAAACTGTGTGAACTGTATGAAGGAATAAGCCCCATGTTCACTGTTCTACTCTGCAGGTTCTTCTAAGCAGCTAACTGATAGAGAAAGTGCACTGACAAGTTAATAAAACTTGTTTCATACTTTCTTTTGGGCTGCATTTTTCAATGTTAATTCTTATATGATAGACCTTAAGCTATCAGTAAAGCTTTATCACACTTTAAAGTGTGTGTG
Organism: Nannoperca obscura; assembly: GCA_036024295.1. Lineage (NCBI taxonomy): Eukaryota > Metazoa > Chordata > Actinopteri > Centrarchiformes > Percichthyidae > Nannoperca > Nannoperca obscura. Next base: position 2,469 of record JAVQJL010005227.1, read on the forward strand.
CTATGAAACTGAGGGTGAATGGCGTGGTAACAGTGGATTGCATTTTCCCACGCTTTAGTAGTTTGAGTAGTATGTTAAGATTTTCCCATAGTTGAGCCCGTCCTTTCCCAGCCAAAAGCCTCCAATCTAGTGTGGCAGGAAAAGCTTGCTCTTCAGGTCTGTATGGTTACTGAGGACCTTGACACACCAAGAGGACAGACAGCTGTCCAGTTCAGCATTGATGGCTGATCATTGGCTGTGGTTTTGACAGTGTGTTTTGCAATGTTGCTAGTTACTAGTTGGTCCTTTCTGGTGTTTACTGTCATTTAGCTTGCATATTTTTTGGGCTTTATTTCAAAGCAGGTAGCAATGAGTAAGGCCGCATTCAGGCTAACTTTAGTCCTGCCTGAAACAACAGCTCTCTCATTAATTTCTTTGCGATAATAAAACCCTTCCTCATACAATGATATATTGGTGTGCAAACTTATGGATCAATTGCTCAAACTGGACTTTGTGAATCACATCCCCACCCATGTTCCCCTTTGCATTTTATTAAAGCAGGCGGTAAGGGTCCCCAGTGGCATTCAAGCCACCCGAACACAGTGATTTCACCAACTTATTTTGGTGTCTTCCTATTCTTTCCTGTCTATGTCTAAGATGGGCTGAGAATGCCACTACAAAGCAAAGTGACCAGTAATTTCCTCATCACAGAATGAATGTTCACGTTGCTGTTCAGCTGGTCATCGGCTCTACTCATTAGAGCACTCAAGTGCAACTTCTTTCCATAGGATGTGCGTCAACACAAAGCCTTTGATCAGTCAGCTTTTGTTGCTGCTAGTTCTTTGAGGTCGGCTTTGTGCGACAGGGCCATCAAAGAATAGGCCTGGACACGACTAACAAAGCAGATTGTCTCCTGTCCCTGCAGTACTAGTCAAACAGGTTACACATTAACCAGCCACGCGAGCGCTTGCTCTGCAACAGCAGCTCCTGCTCCTCTGCTGTCACGAGCAACATTTATTGCAGTATAAAAACCCACTTCAGTGTGGGATGGTGGTGGAGGGAGGTTTAAAAAATTATCCAAGTTTAGTGCCTCAGGTAACATATTAAACAGCGCAAGGCACTGAAACAGCTCAATAGAGCTGGAAGTTATATAGTAATTAACTACACTGAAAATAGGAAGTAATGTCTTTGAGTATAACAAAGAATTTATGAAAATACAATATCAATAAGTATAAAAATTTGACCTTTAGAGCGGAAATAGATCACATATGTATTGTCTGTGGTTATATGGCTTTCAGCCTGTATGAGTGACAGAGTAGGGCTTTTATTGTGTTTTAACTGTTCTATTTAACTGTTAATCATTGACGGATGCTTGGCATCCCAACCAGGCGTTTTTCAATCCATAAAGCGCACAACAACAGCCTAAAGAAAACATTGCGTGGGCTAATTATTTAAAAAATACTACTCAAAAGAAACAGAGTAATGGATAATTAATGACTTTGCTGACAGTGTGATCAGAGACAAAGGGAGAGAATCCTGAAAAGCCTTAGGCTAAAGCCTAAAGCCCTAAAAACCTAATGTGCTGATTTGATTTGACTAACCTGAACTTAACCAACCATCAGCCCTTTTCCCTGGGATGGAAAGCTCATTTGGGCCATTTAGGAATGGCTGAAATGCCCAGTCTACTGTGGTCGTGAGGGGAAAAGAGCCTGGAGCACCCGGATGTACCAGATGGGAAGATTTTCTGATATGTAAGCATTACGTATCACCAGGGTTTATAAGTACATGACTGTGGTTGCTGCTCAAAGTCTGTAGCATATATGGATAAATCATTGGCATATTTTGCCAGTGGTGTCAGCTCTTTGGTATTTGGGGTGGTTTGTGAAATAGTGACGTTATATGAGACAAATTCAGCAAGTAATAACATATTTCATGGGACATCTGGGACATCTTCTCTTTGTTTTTGTTTTTTTTTTACAAAAAACCACAAACATACATTTGCATGGAGCCTAACGTATGTTTGCTCATCAAGTCCATATTTGCATGGGATCTGCAGTGTTTTTGCCTGTCCCTATAGATCTTAATTTATGTTTGCATACCAACGTGTATATGCTTTGCATATCAATAGATAGCTTGTGTCTGCTAGATGTTCCCAGAAAGTACCAAGCAGTGCAAGCTGAGGAGGGGCCTGCCCTGTACATCAATAGCCCATAATTGAAGCTTGATGGAAAACACTAATGCAGCTTGTAAAAAACAGGACACTTAAAACTGGTACAATTACTCTTTCCAGCAGAGAAAGCCAAGAAAACACACCATGCAATGCACTCAAGTCATCCGGCTTCTGACCAACAAACAAAAAGCAATCAATCCAAACTACTGTTTGCTTTCGTTGCTTCTTAAAAGCTAAACTATGTTCCATTGTGTTAAATGACTTTAAAAAGCCACCACAAAAGGAAGAATTGTTCATAACTATAAATATGTTTGACATGACAACGTGATGGTTGCATTGTTAATTCTATTGCATTAGAATTCTTGTTTATACCCGTAAAAATATAATTTAGGCTGTAAGTCATCAAGACCGTGAAGAGACAGACAGAGCCCGAGCCTATGGGTATTCTGTCATGCAAAGCAGTCAACCGAGTGTGCAGCAACAATAGCAGATAAGGTTGCGCTGACAAACACTGCAAGCCATTTACCATCTGATGGCCGATAAATCATTAATCTCTGTACAGGATTTCTGCAGAGTTGTTCTGGCACAATGGTCCCCATCTTGAGAAATATCCAATGGCACTGCTGAATTGAATTCTTTATGAGGTCACGACAGACCCAACACAACTTCAGGCCCGTTTTCAGTGAACTTTCACCATAGCTGTTTGTTGAACAGTAAACTTAAGCAATGTCAATAAAACTGGAGAAGTTTGCAGAGACGTCTGGATGAAGCACGTCAAGCTAAATAGACCAGAACATGGAACATATGGCGCGCTGCCGTATTTAGAAGTGCCTTTCTGTGGGAGTGATTTTTGGGCTGCTACAAACACATGTCTGTGTGTGTGTACTGTGTGGAAGGAGCAATACATGTGCGTGCATGTCTGCGTTGGCATTTTGCACAGGTGTGCTTAATTAGTTAGTTATTAATATTATATATATATATATTTATATAATATTCGTTGTGTGTCTTTGTTTATGTTTCTGTATGGGTGCTCGGCCAGTATACTACAATATAATTACTGTTCCTGACTCACAGTTCCCATGCGCTTCATTCTGCTGACTCGTCTTCCCGCCACTCTTACTCCCCTTTCTCTTTTCATCAGTGGGGCCCTCCCTCCAAGATTATTTTTACCCTCTTGTACTAATTATCCCCTGTTATGATTTTAATGAGTGTGCGTCATTTCGAGCAAAGCGTTGTAGGTTTTCCCACTCTGTCTGGTGTTGTTTTCTTTCTTTTTTTTTCATGTGGTTTGTCCTCAAAGCAATTTGCGGGTGCAAAAAACAAAGAGGCGCTTGTTAGGAGCTCACAATCATTCAATAGATTATAACTCTGATGACTGGGAAAGAAAGGGGGAGAGAGAGGGTGATATAACGAGAGAGCTAGAGGGAAGTAAAATTATACGTCTGTGTGGTTTGTCATCTCTGTATTTCTGTGCATGAATGGGTATTTGTGTCGTGTGTATGTATGTGTGTGCTTGCGGGCAAATGTGCGTGTACAGTAAGTAGGACTGTCGACATTGGTGTAAATGTGTGCCTTCTAATTAATTACACATCTTTTTAAATAAAATTCATTTTATTTTTCAGTCACCTTTGCATATTCCAGCAATCAGACATAGGATGTTACTATATTTGACATAAATCAAAACAGAATCTATAAAATCATATATTTTATATATATTTATACATTAAAATATTAAGGCATACCTCTAAGGGTTACAACTAACAATATAATTAATACTGATTAATATGCTGGTTATTTTCCCAATTCAATTTTATCTCCATAAAATGTCATCAAACTGTGAAAATGTTTTTATTTCATACTGATTTCATATTCTAATAAATAAAGAAATTTGGATTTATTTATTTTATTAATATGCCTCACTTATTTATTGATTTCATTGTCCATTTATTGACAATATTAATTAATTTCTTTGTTTATTTGATTCATATAATTATGACTCCTCTAGTCTTTGTTAAAAATACTTTACATTTAAGAAGACGGTACCAGGAAATGTTTGATTCAAATGATCAAAGTAGTTTTTTTTTCTGTTTTTCAAGATTGTATTTAAATATGTAGGCTACCATGTTTAGGACCATATATACAAACACGAACGCTTATACATGTGGTTTCTTAAAATCCTACACGAAGTTGCAAGACACAAGGGGCCCTTACAACAGTAATGGGCCCCAGAGGTCCAACGTACACATGGATAAAAAAAAAAGTAACCTACCAAATTAATTTATGTTAAATTCAGTGTCTTTGGTGTGTCATTTCACTTGATTCTTCACCCAATGAGACAGTGTCTCTAGCTATGACTCACTAGGGAATACCTTTTTAAATATTACACAGGGATTGTGAGTTGTAGAGATCTGTATATTTTCCTGCCTCTCCTCATCTATTGTGACAGCTACACGACCACAGAACAATAACCTGACAGGAGAAGAAATCAAGGTACAGTAGCAGGGATGTATTTCCAAGAGAGAGTAAAAAGAAAAAGTCTGCTTTTGTGGTCCATTAATGCTGGAAAATAGTATCGTGGTGTAATCTGTATCTAGCTGCGCTGATAAGTGGCCAGCTGGTGCTGGTGCTGGTGCTGGTGCTGGTGCTGGTGCTGGTGCTGGTGCTGGTGCTGGTGCTGGTGCTGGTGCTGGTGGGTGTTTATACTTAAGATAAAAAGACGGCGGTTTTGAAGCACATTATATGGAGCCAGTGTATTTTGGCCTTGACGGGTTATAACGACTGGTGACAATGGCTGGATTTCCAGGAGATTTGATCAAAGGATGGATTTGTTTGTTTTGGATGACCCACTGACCTTTCGTCTAGAGCCACCATCAAGCCCCAAATATTAGATTTATTCAATAATCTAATGGGCAGATTGCCAAACCATACAGGCACCCAGGGGATAAATGTTGGAGCTTTTGAGTCTTTTTAAACAATGCTGTCTTAGTATTGCTTGTCTGGTTGGATCAGTTATACTTTGGTGTAATTCCTGTAAACAAACAGGAATTTGTCTCATAAACAAATATTTTTCTCCAAAAAAAGTCTATACTATACTGTTTTCTAAGTCAGGAGGTATAGAGGCAAAGTGGAAGATGCAGCCTGTTTCAGCAGCCTTCTTGTTTGTTCACATTAAGTATTGTAATATATGTGAAATGGTGTAAACCTTTCCTGTCCAGTCTTCCATTATCACTGTATTGAGGCAGCCGGCCACCACATGCACTGTTTCTTCTTTCCTATCCCCTGCAGCCCTGCCTTTGCAGCACAACCCAGCCCTGTATCACATTCCCGCTGTCCATCACTGGCACAAGGCCCCCGCTTAGCAGCAGAGAAAGTCCTCGGGGTCAGCTCATAATGGACCTAAATGCAGCTCATTATCCTGATAAGGCAGGGGCGGTGGCCGGGCAATGGCTGCCTGACTGGCTGGGTGACAGCCACACAGCTCTGACAGGTAGACAGAGGTAGACACAGCCATGGCGGCTATCTGATGGACCCGGCTGACAGATCCAGTTGCCCTGGCCTGCTGCTATAAGGCAATGGAAGGGGTTGAAAACTGGACACTGCAGAGCCACACAATGATATCTCCAGTTCTGGCCCTCTGCTGTGTGATGGAGTGCTGTGAATGAAGACTCCCTCTTCCCTCCCGGTGTGTGCGCTGCATAACATACCTAGCTTAATAAGTCAATTTACTGTGTATAGTTTAAATTAATGTGTTTTTTTTTCTCTTCTGCAGCCGTTGGGTTATAGGTGTGGGTCTTATGGGGTCAGTGGGTGTTTATAATCGTTTGCATATGTAGGATTCTGATTTTCATAGTACAAAGATCAAGCACAGAGTTTTTTGCATATTTTGTTTCAGTTTGTGATGACAACATTTGAAGTTTGTTTTAAGTATTAATGCAGTTTTTAACATCTCATAAATTTCAGTTGTCAGTTTCCATGTGTTAAAAGGCAAATATGTACTCGACACGTCAAGCAATTTCCTCACCGGTCATGTAGATTATCCCCTGGTCTTCCTAAATTAAAACAAATGGACAATTTATGAGTTTGCAGTAAATGTTGACATTACGTTTTCAATGATTTATTACATTATTAGACTTCAAGCCTGAAAAACCAATGTATCAATACACATATGATATTGTGTGTATATTATGTTGATATTCATGTACAGATTTTCGTTGTTCTTGTTAAGTTTGAGAATATTCTACATTATGCTAACGTCCTTTAGACAGCACAGTGGGTGGTAAAGGGTTACAGATTCCTTGAGGCAGGTGCAATTCTCCTGATGAGGAAAGTGAATCTGCATTTTGGAGCAACAGCTAAGCTTATCTCATCCCAGTGGCTCCATGTTCCATCAGTTTGACGATGTTATGGCTTTATATTACCCTGAACTATTTTATAAGGATATTTTGCAGTTTGTATGCGTATGCACAATTTTCTCTCTGACTGTGGTTAAGTCAGAGTTGGAAGAAGGCCACATTGCCTCGTCGCTATCAGTCCTTACAATCAGGCAAGAGGAGGCGCGGGGGAGGGGGGGCTGTCAACAGCCCCAGGCCCCCGGGCATCTAAGTAGCCACAGATTCTCTTACAGCCAGATGTCACCCACAACAGCACCACACACTCTCACTCACAAATCAACTCCAACCACCAACTCTCCACGTCTCTCTTACTCATAACAGTATCCTCTCTCTCATCTCTGTCCTTAGGTGTGTCGGTGTGGTTGTGTGCCTCCAGTTTCTCTTTGTCTGTGGTTGTGTATGCGAGGGTGTGTGTCGGCCCGCGTTGATATGCCCGGTGGAGGCATGTTGGGCAGATGCCGACTTTCCGTCAGTGGGCTTTTGGCAGCCGTGACTTGGGTGGGGAGTGATACGAGGGCATGAGTGTCATACAGTGTACAAAATCGGACTCCCTTCTCTTGCCTTGGGCACACACTGCTCTCGTATAGGGTGACGAGGTAAGAGATAGCCCAAACTGGTATGCTTTGGGCACTACACACACACACAAACACACTCTTCTGTTCAGACATTTACAGCACACACAAGCATCAGGACAAAAGCACACGCACAAGCTAAATGCACCAATAGAAAATTATTGCACACACACACACACACACACTGATACCTGCTCATTTTACATGGTTTTATACTTTGCAGTGTATACTGTACCAAGCTTTCAAATAGGGGGTGGGCATTTTGAGGGTAAGGAGGTATGTGCCTTGATAAAAGAGTGCTTGTTGAATGGGTATCATGCTGCTCAGCATATTTTACCATAATCACTCAGAGCCGCCATTTGGACAAAGCATTCCTTGTGAAGTTAGCAATTTGCCATCTCCAGTTCAATTCCACATTATCCATGTGCATATATGCTACCTGCACACCCTTTTCAACAGGCTTACTGCATGCTTAAGCAGATTAGGAAATGGTTTTTCTTCTTAGATGGTGATCTTTCGTGCTTTTTGACTGTCTGCTGCAGAGCCACTCCCCTCCACACCTTCATAAGATGTAAAATACTTAATTACAGCTTTCTGTCAGACGTGCAATTACAGCTGATAGCTTTTTTTGTCTTTTTTCGCACCCACCAACAAAGGCACGGCATATCACATAAAGTCTCTGTTATTTCGACTTGAATGCAAGCCAAGGAATAATCTAAAATATGAATAGCATGTGTCTTCTGTTTTATGTTGGCATTGTTTAAATTGAGTCACGCTGGGAGGACAGATGGAGTAGGGTGACACAGTGTTCTGATATGACAAAAGTGACCCACACGCTCTATTTGTCACACACATAAATACACACACACACACACAGCACCCACCTCTGTTTCTCACATCAGTCTGAAATAGCTCCTTGTTCACCTCTGATGAGAGAGGTGGGGGAGGTAGTGAGAAATGGCAAAAAGAGACAGAGAAATGCGCGAAAGGGTGAGAGTTGACCTTTGGGTCTTGCTGAAGCGAGCTCTGTAAGTGAGGGGGCGGGTGGCTGAACTAAGTGGCTGATTCATTTCCCCAGAGACCCCCTACCCCCAAGCCTGTGCACACACACACACTCACACACACACACACACACACACACACACACACACTTGCACCCTTTCCCTTGTGGATGAGTCTAGTGATCCAGGTGCTGGCCTCTGCAGAGATGACAACATGGCCTCTGTTGACCCCAAGGGAGCCCAGCTGGGGTGAAAGGTCACGGCGGAATCCTCCCACTGTCTGTCCGTGTGTGTTTTTGGCTGTGAAGACCACAGGCAGAGCCTCAGGAAATATGGCCGCCACCGGGCCCTGCCTGACCTCTAGTCATTTTTTCATCTTTTGAACCCAGAACAGGACCAGGAGAAAGGAAAAACTAAAGTCCGCAAAGTTCAATTGAGTTCACAAGTTCAGGTGGAAATGTGTCTATAGGGCTGGAAGAAACAAGAAGCAGTCAAATTGGAGTTAATATTTTACTGTCAGTGGGAATCGGGGTTATATAAGGCCTTGTTAAGTTGTGAAGCCAGAGATATTTGCTGATTGTTATTGTGTTTGGATAAATAACAGCTATAGTCTTGTTTAGTGTTTGGTTTTAAATGTACCTCCTGCCATCGACTGTACCTGTCAACCAGGCAACATTTCCATTTCTTTCCACACTATTTCTAAATACACTTTTCTATCAACACAGGACCAGGCCTCCAACATTAAGCATCACGCATATGAACTTGGCACGCAAATGAACTTGTTCTCACCCCCCCCCCCCCCCCACACCTCCATCCCTCCCCCCTCTTCCTCCATGGTTCTCCCCATCCCTGCCTGGTCGGTGTTTCCTTTCAGCTTGATGCTAAGTCAAGCAGCTGTCTTGTTATGGGTTACGCTGAGTGACGCTCAGGTAACAAAAGCTCAGCGCTGCCCCATCAGCACTCTCCCTTCTGTCGGCAGTGTGCTGAGGCAGATGCTAGCTGAGGCTGAGATACCGACGCGATGCCTGAAGCAGACAGCACTGAGGGCTTTATAAATTAGAAATGATCACTTTGTGAACGATGTAATGAACATAAATTAGAAATGCTCATTGGGGAAACTAAAACTAGCACCACGTTTGCATAATAATTGAATTTCTTTCTTCTCTAATTACTTTTATCCAAACATGTCTACAAGTTTTCCATCCACTTTATCAGAACCCGGTTATTCTCCTCAACAACACATTGAAATGGTATAAGTGTAAAGATGGTTCTCAACTTTTTTAATGAGTTTTCCATGTAACAGTGATGTTGTATAACCTGTTAAAGAAGCAGTCATTTGCATTTGTGCTGCTCAGACGCCCGGCGGCTTTTTGTCTCTTCACCGGTAATTCTGGATCTACAGAAAAAAAGGGGTCAGAGCCATTTCTGGACAGAGATATGGGTCAAATGTTTCAATCTCAATATAGTTAGAGTCTAAATGACAAGTTGAAAAGGTAAGCCATTTGTGCAATAAAAGAAGACATAGGTTGCTGTTTTATAAAGAGTTATCCAAGAGGGGGTCCTGACGCCAAACTAGCAAGTAGCATGGAAAACGGAGCGAGTGAATTCCCCATCTCCTAAATGTAATGTTCCTGCTGAGTATAGATGTGGTGTGGTGTCGTGAAAGTTGCACAGACATGATATTGACGAGTTGGCAAGCAGGAAACAGACGACAACAAACACACGGAGCATCTGCAGACTGAATAATTACAGACTGAACAGTAAGATGGTAAAGACGTGTGTGCACACAAACACACACACGAACACACACACACAGAGCAAAGACAGCAGGAGTTTTAAGGATAAAGAGGGATAGACTTTACACACTCAAGCTCACCCCCGCCCTGCACTCTATGGCAGTTCCAAACATAGACCTAAAAGATAGTCCTCACAAAGATGCTGAGTGACTGGAAGAAAGAGAGAAAAGAGGCTCAAAGAGAAAGACGGAGTGGCACCTAGTAAAGGAAGAGACAGCGTGTCTTTACCACTTCCTGCTGCCTGGCAGCTGAAGCTGAGAGGAAGATCCCCGTCTCCCTCTGCCTCCTTTTAATTATGGCCAATTACAAGGCTAGCACGCCAGGACTTATTACACGGCAACCAAAGAGACCCCCTTGAGTATGTTTGTGGGACCGAAGCGCATATTATGGCGGTTTAGCGTAGCGAAATTTCCAAGGCCGTGGCTCCGAGGGGCCTTTGCAGTTCTCTTTTTGTGGTTTTAATGAGAACTGAAAGCATGAAAATGCAGCAGTAGAAGAAGGCCCCCCACTATAAATGAGCAGCACTCTTCCCTAGTTCACAACAGGCTAGCTTTCGAGGTAGCAGGGGGACAATGCTCCTACACATGTGTCACTCCTCAAACTATGTTATGGTAGCTGGTAATGTCTTTATCATAATTGTGCGTGGTGGAGGGGTAAAGGGGTAAATGAGACAAAAGAGCTATAATGGTGGTCCTCGAGATGTTGCAAAATAGGAAGAGAATGAGCTGAATTAGGACTCCTTTTATATTCTCATAAGTCCTGTTCAGGGGGAGCATGGTATGTGCGTTCTTTGTGTATCTAAATGTCTGTTTGTCTTTCTTTGTGTATTATGTAGGTGTGTGTGTGTTTGCGCGAGGTTAACCTAGACACCAGTAAAAGAAATATCTCTTTCTCTTAAATTTGCTGGGAGAGACGGTTCTAGCTGAATTTGAGGGTGTAGTTACACTTTAAGAGTCCTACGAAAATGGCCAAGAACCCGAGGTGTCATATGATAACCCCTCGTTTCCCTAATGGTGACAAAAATGAATATATTGTATAGCCTCTTCAAACTGTAGGCCATCTTGTCATAACGTGGGAACACAGGAGCATGGGAAAAGCAAAGTGGCTTGTGGCATGTAGATACTAGAAAGTTTAATGCTCTTCTTTATTCTATTGCTGGGCGCACATTATGTGGTAAACGTCCCTCCCTCCGGTTGGAAGGTGTAAATAGGACTGATTAAGGCCTCTCTTGGCTCTTTTGTGTCTCTGAGTATTCGGACACCTCCTTGGCATGAGGTGTGAGGACACAGCTGCTGGCGGGTGCCAAGTTTGCGTGTCTGTGACACGGATTCAGCAGAAGAGGACTTGTCATGTGCCAACCTGCGACAATACAGCGTGATGTCAGGTGGGTGGTCACTCCTTCAGGGCCACGTCATTCCCTCCATTCTGTAAGTTAGCGCCTGATGATGTGGTGACTTCACATCATCCATAAACACTGACCTAACTCACAGAGTAGAGTTTTCCCCTCTTGTTATGTCCTTAATGTCACACCTCTGGTTGTCGCACTGATGCCCCTGATATTAGCAATAAAGCAAAAGAGTTCAACTAAATTAGATCAAGAACAGTAAAATTACAATATGTAAAGGGGGTTTGCCCACGATGGCCCCGATCATAAATTTCCACTTCACTTTTTTCGTCCCTTCCTTTCTTTCCTCCCTCTTCCAGCTGCAGTCTGGACTTAGTGTTAGCTTTTAGTGGTGGAGGGAGATGTCAGTGGCACAGCATGCTAAGACAAAGCACCCTCTGATATTAAATCACCTCATCTCCAGCTCACTGGGCCAGTTTTGGGAAGGAGGGGTTCTCAGACTTTGGAGGGCCTTTCGGCCTTCAGTGCTGCATAAAACAGATGACTAGCTCACAATAAGAGGAACATTGTTAAATCCCCAGCGAAGGAGGAGAGAGGAAGGAGAGGAAAGAGATGCCGGGAGGGGGGGGTGAAACAGGTTAAGGGGACCTGTGGAGTACTTTTAGTCGGCTTTAGCTTATTTATGCGATAAAAGCAGGATTTGAGCTGAATTTTAACCACAGAGATTAAAAGAAAAAGTGAATCAAATCCCCAAATCACCATCGGCCTGCTGCCTCAAAGCTTTCCCATATTTCCTTTTTATCTTTCTACACAGATCTTTTATTTTTTTTGTTTTAATGTTTGTTTTCTTTGTAGTGACCTTTAGTGTTTGTGTGTGAGAGCGGGAGCCCCCACTTTGTTAACAAACAAGTTGCAAATTAGACTCCATCCCCGCCCTCCTCACAGTGTGGAAACCACTCCAACAGGAAGCTCACACCAAACCTTAACGGGCCTCTGACATCACTTCCACATTACACACTGTCACCGAGTCTCACCCCCGCTGGTTCTCCATCACTAACATTTTAAAATCCTTTTTCCTTTCTTTCTCTTCTACTTATTGGTCTCTATCTTCCTTCTTCCCTCTCACCCTCTCTGTCACATAAACAGACACACATTCCCCAGACTGAGCTCATCTTATCGGCATCTTATCAGCCATCTTGCGAGCATGCAGTTGTTATGACTAGAGTTGTTTCTGTTCCCAGAATAGGACTGACACTGAAATAGAACATTCCCATGTAGCCTGTCCATGTAGTCGTTCAAACATTCCACCAATACTGGTTTCAGTAAATCATCAACCTCATCATCACCATCATCATCTCCTCCGCTCATCCCTTAGCTCATCCCGCCTACGATGTTTTGTATTGTAAGTCATGAGATTCTTGTGTGAAAAACAATGAGCTGTGCCAAGATGGGATTCCTATTAGGCTGGGAAACAATGCATTCTTCAGACTTGTGCCTGGGTCATTTTTGTGTGGGATCTGTAAATGTTTAGCTTAATATGAATGCAGATGTTTGAATGGTTGCAAGTACATTGTTTGCACTTGTGTAGGAATGAAATTGAGTAGTCTGATAATGTTGAAGGGGGTTAATTTAACTGTTTTGTATCATTGGTCAGTTCGGTAAAACTTTAGCTTTTATCATCTTTGTGACAGGATGTGACAGGCTGACTTAAAAAGAATAGCAATTAGAGAATGCAGCCCATCCACTTATACGTTAACCTTGCTGCTAGTAGCAGAGATTTGTATGTTACATTCTCCATGTCGTTATTGCCAATTTACACAAGGGCACATTTTCCCTGTCCCTTCTTTTCTCCCCTTTTCAAGCTCACCTTTAACACGTGGCCTCACACACACACACTCACTCTGACACACTAATGCTCCCAGCTACTAGTGAGGGAGAAAAACATTGAGCCGGAGGTCCAACCGTGTTCCCCTCTCCACCCGGTGGAGCCTTTGATGGGGCCAGGGGTAGCCAGTGAGTGTGGAGCCTGAAAAGCCAAGGGGGGCTCAGGGGGCAGCAAGCAGCCATTCCTCCCCTAGACCTCGTAACTCCATCTTGGGTCATGAGCTCGGGGAGAGGCAGGCACGTGCCGCAGGAGCGCCGGAGGCCCCCCCGGCCCCGCTGTTGCTTTTGGACGATGTGGCGGTGCTAGCCTGCTATTGAGACGGACCCGGTGTCGAGTTCTTCATGGGGCCTTCGAGATGAGACGATGAGATTTTGTACAGGTGCTGGTACCTAAACGAACACGTGCGCGCATGTGTGCATGCACACACACACACACACACACACACACACACACACACAGAGACCTGATCCTCAGGAAGATTTGCACAGCTGTGTGAAGGGGACCCCTCCCTTGCCAAACATAGCAGCAGCCCTCTATGAAGTGCACTCCAACACACACAGATGAAGAGCGGCTGCTCCTCACCGGCACACTGCTCACTAGTCAGCAAAGGAAAAATAAAGTTCAAGGGCCTGGCTCGCTCTTCTATTACATTAATGACTTTTATTCGTTTATTCAACTCACACTAAAAAGGAGCCTCCAGAAAGACCTTGTTCATTTTCGTCTTGCTAGTTCTCTTTCATGGTTTAGGATGTTTACAGTACGAGGTGTGTATAACTATTACAAAGGATCGATCCTGTCGGTCTTGAGGCAGTGTTAGAGTCTCCACTGTGCAGACGGGTAATCAGCTCACAACACACAAAATAAGTGGAAATTTCCTGCCTGTTGTTTTTTTACGGATCTAGATCCGGGAAATGGTTCGTCATCGAGGGCTGCAGCTGCACGCCTCACTGCCACTCAGTGGGCAGGGAGCAGCGCTGGAACATCTGTCTCTCTGTTTCTGTCTGTTTCTCTCTCCTTCACACTCCCAGCCCTCTCTCTATCCTCTGCTCCTCATCTGTCTGCTCTGTCTCTGACTCTTTTTTCCATTTTCTCTCTGTCCTCATTATTTACGCTGTTGATTCTCTATCCGTCATTGTTTTTCAGTTCGGTGGATCATTATTGATGGTGCATAATCAGTCAAAGGGATTTTTAATTTGGGCCCATCCAAATACATGTGTTTCGAGGCATGAAATTGCATTCCTCCAGGACCACAGTGCAACAGTTGAAAACAGCAAAACACAAAACAGGAGCATGGATTCAAGAATTACATAAAGAACAAAATGTGCAACAGCATAAAACAAAATACCAAACAATAAATAAGTGCCTTGCAAAAGCAGCAAATTAAAATCTTGCACAGAAAAAGTAAAATGTTCATGGAAAACATTCTCTATAGTGGTCGTTCTGTCTTCACCCTTCACACATACACAAGCATCCTCTAATCCACAAAAAATGAAGAGATCAACCACAACACACATATCATGCCGCCCTCTACACACAGACACACACACTCTGTCTTTGCGTGTTTGTCATTCAACACCCCGCACACCCTCCCCTCCCTCCCGTCAGCCCACCCCAGATGTGCAAGGACAGAGGGAGTCACATTCAGTCACTTTCTCCCCAGAGTGAAAGTGAAACAGCCAGAGCCATAACCCTCCACCTCACCGCAAGCCAGGCAGAAAGCCTCGCTGATGGCTTCCCAAGGTGGAGGACAGCGAGGTGACGTAGGGAGAGACTTTGCTTACCGTTGAGTTTCTGAATTATTATTTTTGTACAAATAAGACAGAAACTGCCAGAGGTAATGAGATAAACTCACCATGTTTTAGATGTGAATCAACCATTTTACAATTTTTTTGAAATCAAGTGTCCTTTTTCTTGATTCTTGAGCAGTAATCTGCATTTTCTGTGTCTTTTTTTCAAGATACTGACATTCATTTCTACAAAATTCAGAGTGAAAAATTCAGAAAGATTTTTTTACCTGTTTGAATAACAAAAGACTCTCAGGGCCTCATAAAAGAAAGCAATTACTTGGTGTCATGGGGATTATTTTTGCAGTGCATGTTCTTATAAGTTTTAAGAATTATTTGTGTAATTAAATGGCCCAAATGTGGGACAGATTGTTGTTGGAGATTGTAATGATTATGTAAATTTTTTTTTAAAGTTTTAAAACCAGAATAAGAGTAAACTTGTACAATACACTTTGGCAATTATTGAGTCATAATGAACGGTCAGAAAGAAAAGAAAAACTGAACTAAAGAAGAGTTTATTGCTTTAAAAAAAGACAAAAGGTCTTAAACAAAAAAGAATTTAGAGAGCCTTTTCAGTGCAGAGAAAGAGAAGATCCCCTAGAAACACAGAGGTGAGAAGGTAGAGGGGGAAAAAGCAACAAACCCCTGAAGTCCCCCTCCCGCTTCCCTCTATACTCAGCCCTTGCAGGCCCAGCAGAGTGGTGATTCAACACCGTGCTTTATAGCCCAGAGGGACCAGGCTTAAATCTGATACTGGGCCCCTTAACACACACATAAAGTCAGCACATCCCTCAGCCTGGTGAAAACATTCCATATTCCTTCACCTTTACGACAATATTGACTTTATCTGGGTGCCATTTGGATGAAGCTATCCCTCAGTCTGTTACTCAGTATGTATCTAATGAAGAATATTTGAACAAGCCAGACGACACCAGGAAAGTCAGTGACGTAAAGTACAGTCCTGCCTGAGGCGAGAAGGAGCTGCACAGTGCTATTATTCAACTCTCCAGTCCAGTTCTTTGGAGGCCTTGCTCAGGAGCACTTCATCATTTAGGCTCAACAATCAATTCAACCTCTCGCAATTTTATACAGTGAGACTTCTCCTTGAGCGAGACTTCTGTTTCTGGTTAAACAATAAGGATCTTGCTCTTTAACAAAGGTCTATCTCTGTGGGGATACTTTTCAATCTTAGCCTTTTAGTGGCAAAAACAACCACTTTCTGTGGATGTACTTTTCACGGGTGCAATTGCCCCAAAGGATTACATTGCAGCCCATTTGTGGAGGCCGGCTGAAGCAACCTGCTGGACCTATTCCAAAACATTGAGTAACTATTAGTAATTTAGACCCCACAGTTTGTAAAAATAGGCCAGGTTTCAAATTTCGAGTTACCCTTTAATGAAAGAGTACTCAGAGTAGAACCTTCTTGGGTTAAAGATTGATATTTGTGTTAGGGTTTAGGCATTTTGCTGCCAAATGGTATAAACTTCATGCTGTGCTCGCCTCCATGTTACCTCAACAAGTTGTATGATTGCTGAGTATATTTAGGTTATGAAAGGGCAAAGGGGTTTGGTTAGCTTTGCAACACAGTGAAGTGAAATATTTCTGCCTCCTCTGAAGAGATTCATCCCAAATGCTAAAGATGACTTTGACCTTGACAATTAAATACCAAGACTGATAGCCCTAAAAGATCTTTGTCATGCCAGAATGATCTCTGTGCTTTTGGATACGTGATACACCTTTTAGTAATGACCAAAAGTAAAGAGTTTCTTATCATCACAGTCTTGAGGGAGAGTGCTGCATTCAGTATGCGTCATCCAACTATCCACTAATTTACTCATAAACATGATTCTAATAAGTAACCACCACAGGTAGCAGGGTTAAAGCACATCATCAACTATAGCTAACTTGCTAACTCCACAACAAATCTCCGAGTTTGCCGTCACAAAGCCCAGGTCAAGAGGCCAGTGAGACAAACAAACCCTTGTCTGTCTTTCTGTTTGGACAAGGATTTGTTCCGGAAAAGCCTTCATTCTGTCTTCCTTCCTGAGGTGTTTATTTGCACTTGGGCTCCCACCAGCACCTCAGCTGTTTACAGTGTTTTTTTGAATCATTTCTATTTTACCCCCCCCCCCCCCAAAAAAAAAAAAAGAAAAAATATGTTTGGACAATGTTGGTTTGTTTCTTGACCTATAAATATTTCTAAACGGGCAGCCGGATAGACATCCTTCCCATTATTGGAAGTCAACCAATTAGCCGTTGGTCCAGAGGGTGTTTTTATTTGCATCATAGCCGTGTTTCTTTTGCTAATAGCTGTGGTTTCATGTCTGACCTCACTGGGCAGAAAAAGTGTAAAAACATTACACCCACTTTTATTTTCCATGTCATAGACTGGTGTACACATTCATTTTTCTTCTGTCCTTCTTCTTCTAAGTGTGGGGGGGGGGGGTGGGGGGGGTTGAGTCTTCTGACCAGTGATGTGTCGATCATGAACTCTTTCGATATGAACTACATGATTAACGAGTCGTCTCAGAGAGTTATTCGTTCATCATTTTGCAACAATGATAATGCATGAGTTTCGTTTTTCTCACGTGACGGCTGCACAGGTTCAGTATTGGACAGAAATGAGTAGTTCACCTCTCGACTGGTCCGGGTCTTCAAGTTAATCTTTCAGTCATTTTACACACGACAACTACAGCTCAGTATTGGACAGAAATTAGTAATCGTCGTCCCCCCATACCGAATGTATTGCTCAAAAAAAGAGCAGTTCATTTTACTGAGTGAGATTTAAGGAACTGAATTACTAAAATGAACAAATTATCCCATCACTGCTTCTGACAAATGAGAAAACTAGTGCAGGATGTCCATAATTTCCCCCTGTTTTCATACTCTGACATCAACAGACACATTTTTGCTTAATAAATCACTTAATTAGTCAGTGATCTATTGTTTTTCAAATGACTTATTATTTAAAAGAGTAATTATACTATACTGTAATACATGATCATGATGATCATTTATCATGGCAGTTTTGCTTTCATTTGTGAACTGTTTGCGTTTAGCAGTTCTTTACCAGGCCTTTAAGAAGCGTTACAATTGTAATCAGCATCATAAGTCCCCTGGATAAGAGCCAGTGTAAATGCTGTTGGTGTTAAATAGAGGAGATTACTTCCTACTAATTAGAATGAGTCATCTCTGCCTGAATTAGCAGCTTTGCAGTTGAGTTCCTCACAGACTGAAGTCTTGGCTTGTAACACAGTCCTCTCTCTTTTGTTCTCACTTATGTGATCAAAAGAGACCTGTCGAAAATCACCCCTAATTAAAACAGCATTAGGGATGTATGTTTTGAGGACACAGAAACATTACATAATTAAAGGTACCTTGCAATGTTGACATACAGATACAGAACTCCCCAAATGTAAATGCAGATTGTTGTGTGATTTAGTTCTTTGTCAGTGTTTACCATTCTTTTTCATACTTTCACTGACTCAGAGAGTGACTGAAAGTGATCTTGTCTTCTGTGTGCGGATCCACCGCCACCCCCGGTCTTGTAGCCCCCTCCCAGGTATTACATTGATGGTTCAGTAGCGTGCTGGCAGGAGAGGTCCGGATGTTAGGGGCACTCTACAGAGAGGTTAATGAGGATCAGGGCTCAGACCCTCTGGCCTTGTTCAGAACCAGCAAGGCATACAGCTCTTTGTTTTCACAATATACCCTCGCTGCCATTAGTGCTGTGTCACCAGACAAGGCCTTGTATATGTGTGTGACAGTATGTGTGAGTGAGAGAAAAGAGCTATGAGCTGCAAGAATCGGGAACTTCCACACACACATGTACATACTTACCTACGTATTCAGTCACGTGAATTCACCCACACACACACACACTTGTGGGGTGTCTCATTAGCCACCTCCTGACTCAGGGCATATTTTGAGGAAGTAGGGGCCAGCGGACCTCTGCTTACTCATGCCTGGAAGTGACAAAACGTAACTGGCCTACTCAGACTTACACTAAAAGGCCAATATGTGACTAGTATTGTCCTCCTAATGTGTTCATTTGCTTCCTTGTTGCTCTTGTGATTTTTTGCCCTTTGGTCTCCTCAAATAAATATTCAGCAGAGACATTTCACAAGCACAAATGGAGGGAGCGAGGAATGGACTGGATGATATTATAGTATACCATGAAACTATATAATAAATATATTTGTCACCCATCAAAGATTTTGCTAAAACGTTTGATCCAATTTCTTTAATATTACTGGTTTGAAGGCAATGCTGCGTATAATGAGCAGGGCTTCTATATGGCAATGTTAGATTTACAGGACACAGGAAAACACATGTGTTAATGTGAATATTATATATATATATATATATATATATATACATATGATCATATATAACAATTTTAATTTCAATTTCAATTAATTGCCATAACTGAATGGAAAATGTACTATATCACATATTTTTTTATTTCTGTCACAATTTAAAAAATGAATATACACATGTAGTGATAGAGGACTTTGGACCAAATTGGTCACCCGATAGAACAAGGCTTATTGATCGGTCTCAACCTGTCGATTGTTGTGGGGTTCCAAGTTGATCCCAAAGCATTTCAGTTTGTTAATTGTCATCAATCTGAATATAATTCTGTCCATTTTTTTTGCAGTAGATCTTGGCAAAAATTTGGACAAGAGAAGTGATTTTTGCTTGTTGCATGTTTTCCCAAGTTTGCAGAAAAGCTTTGCAGACTCAACAAAAGCATGGTGAGATGGGTCTGATCTAGCAAAGATCACAGTTGAACACATCTGCCTCGCACTGCTGGCTCTGACTGAGTCATGTTGTCTGGGGCATGATAATGTGACCTCAAGTGGCGTGATGTGTGACACTGAGCTATTCCCTCTATTATAAACCACAATCTGTGAAGAGGAGTGGCATTCAGCCACCATTGCCCAACTTGGGTGGCTTCCCCTCCCTTCTCATCACATGTGCTCACTCGGGAGAAAATTGCACAACATCAAATTAGCCAAGTCTTCTTTTTTTTCCACACTAAGTGATGAACGCTCAGTGTGGAAGTTTCATTTTCCTCTTACTCTTTTCCTCAAATTTACCCACAAACTTCTTTTTCTTTTTTATTTACTGAACCCAAAATAGACTCCATTGGGGGGGAAGAGGTATAACTGCAGTATGTGCGCCATGCACATACTGCATATTTCCAGCATGTCCCGTAGTAACCGTGGTAGCGGCAGAACGTCTCTCTTTATGTCTTCTGCTCTCTCTGACTGACAGCGGGCAAAGTGTGCCGAGGTGGTGTGGTTGTTAAAAATAGAAAGAGTTAACTGAGCAGAGGACTTGAAAAGATTTAGCTACCTGCTGACATTTCCTGAACAGGGCCACGTTTCCTCCCCTCTTCTAGATCAACAGTCATCTGAATGAGGACTGTGATCTGTCCTGACCGCTTCCTTTGAGGGGGGGAGGGGAGACAGTGACGGAGGAGATTGTGCGTGATGGAGAAGCAGGGAAAACAGAGAGAGAGAGAGCAGGGCGGGGGGGTTGTGTTTGATGAAAGCCTGACTCTCTGTTTACTACAAGCTAAAAATACTACCCAGCCTGG
>JAVQJL010005229.1:0-25284 GCA_036024295.1 Nannoperca obscura
ATGGTACAGTGTTGCCTCCAGGCAACACACCCCAAAAAGTACCCCCCCAATTTTATTTTTTGAAAATTTCTTTAGATTATATTTATTTGGTCTATTCTATTATAAGAAAACACTCCAAACATTTTTTTCCCAACTGACATCATAATGCGTACCATAGATAGAATGACAGTGACTCCATCCATCCCTCTCACCATCACTCCATCTACACTCCTCCATCTCTGCCCCTCAGCTTCTGAATCAGAGTGGTGTCGTGGCTTTATGAATTTGGCTCGGGCCTCGGACACACACACACACTCCCTCTGCCCCTTTGCACTGTGGGTTTTTGAGTGACCCTTGTGTCAGCCTCGGTACACGAGTGGCGTCATCTGTCCGGCAGATGCTTTGATCCACTCACAGAACAACACAGAGAAGAGAAAGAGAGATGTTTGCATTAGCATTTGAGTGAAAAGCGCTCTCTCTCTCTCTCTCTCTCTCTCTCTCTCTCTCTCTCTCTCTCTCTTTCTGTTTTTCATTCAGCACATTGTGAGGCGTAGGTGGTCAAGGATCACTCTGGAACCAGTGAATGAAGGTGACTCATCCATAGAGAAACAATATGGGCTTCACAGTCAGGTTACATGTGCATTATAGGCCTAGATCTTTAACCAGATCAAGCCCTTTTAAAATCTTTTTTTCTTTTTTGTAATATTACTTCCCTTCAGTGACAGATTTGGTTGTAACCGGAGAAGATTATGCTTTACATGGGTAAATTGCTGTTCCTCTCCTTGGCAAATCCTCTTTCCAACCATCTGTCTTTTGCCCTGTGCATTAACAACACTACTGCAGAGCGTTAGCATGTGTTTCATGTATTTTAGATTGCTGTTTTTTTATCTCTCTCCATGTGTTTGACTTTTCACGTGTCTTTGCTTTACTGGACTTGTGGGATTCAGTAATTGCTGTGCAGAATTGCCCCTGTCAGTGTTATTTTATTATATTATTGGAGCATTATGATTGATGTATTAATATGAAAGCAGTACTTAAATGTTAGAGCGGGTGGAGTTGTAGCTGATTTTTACTACTCCATGTACTGTCAAGATTAATCTTAATCACACATTATAAACTAAGCATGTTTTTAACATAAAATCTTAATCCAAAAAATAACTGGTAATTTTTGAATAAATGTAGTGAAGGAAAAAGTACAATCTCCTAAATATATCATTAAATGGACATATTCAAGTAAAGAACTTAAGCACAGTACTTGAGAAAAATGTACTTACTTTCCATCACTGCTGTTTTGCCTGAGTAAGTTACTCTTTAATCTGCCACTGCTGTATACTGTATTGGTGTGGTGCAGTAACACGTTCAGCCCTGATTTAACTGAGAGCAACACTGACACACTCGTACAGGTGAGACTCTCACAAACCCCTCATCAAGTAAGTATCTACATAAACTACCACAGCCCCCCACCTCCCCTTCCTCATTACAGCAGTCGTCAGCGCTCAGGCCTGTTGACACTGTGACTCTGCTGAAACCTACACTGTTGACTTAATTGGTATGACGAGCAGAGTGAGAAGCATCATTAGCCACTGGCTCCTGTGAAAATGTGGATGCTGCTGAGAAGAGAAGAGGGAGAGGAAGTAAGCAGCAGTTTGCAAGAAGAAGATTATTGAGTGGCTATGTTGTTTAAACAAAGCTTTATTGCTTAGATGTGACGTCTTCTCGCACACGCTGAGGCCCACAGCAAGATGGTCACCACATGTGGACATTGTTAGATGCTAATAGATCTTACATATTTTATTAATACTTTTAGTATTTTTATTCTTATTTATTGTATCCCGTATCTATTCCTTATTGGTATTGTTCTTTTTCTGTAACTCAAATATTTTGAAATGTCCTCACATGGATAAATTAAGAGCTACTTACCTACACAAATCGATGTAGCCCCTCCAGTAGGTGAAAATGGAAGAAAAATACTGAAACATTATTTAGGATTTGTAATCCACTCTCAAATTATAAATCATCCCATCAAAATGTGAATTTAGGCCCTCAAATAACTGACTTTATTCCCATAAATAAAGACTTATAGCGATATTTTGCTCTGATTGTAAACGTGTTTTATCTTGCAAAGATTCTCCATGCTTCTTCTTTGTCTTCCTTATTGTAGGAAAAAAAACATTTTATGATAAAGTCAATGTTTGTCACTTGTAAACTCCAATTCACAGATAATTACTAATTCCTGGGGAAAGGTTTATTTCCATCGACACAGGAGACATGATTTAAATAAACCCTAACCAGCTCAACTATTTCCAGTTCAGTTGTTAACTATCAGCTGTATTCAAATGAGGTTATCCGTAATTCAGCTGTAGTTTGTCACTGAGATTACCAGCGGCAGAGTTCAGGTCTGAGAAACTGTGACTGTCCATGTAAATTATATTAAGAAGAGAGCACACCGGTTCTCCCGAAACTGAATTACAAGTGCTTGTGGGTGTGTTAGCACACTGAGAAATGTGTGTCTGTGTGTGTGTGTGTGTGCGGGTGACTAATTAACCGGCAGCACATATGGCTGTGTGGTTCTGAAAAGGGACTGTGTTATTCTATTACAGTTTCTCTGAGTGGGAGAATAAAACAGGCACAAGACTTCTGCAATTAATCCTACTTTTAAGAAGTAAGTCTCTCTTACCTCTGTATAAGAGGAACTGATTTAGGAAAGGTTCATCTAAAAGATGTCTCCATACGTCAGAGACAAAACAACACATTACAATTGTCGATTGTAAAGAGTCAGAGTCTGGATCAGTTTGTATTGACAGATAAAAGACAAATTATTATTTTGAATTAGAAAATGTAAATACTTTACCGCTGCCTACTGATGGTGCTTACATTTTGTCGCTGTATCTGCAAATGTAGTCATTTCGAATTTGAAGTGTTCCTTTATGGGTTGAGAAACATCTCTGCCTTCTTAAGCTAAATAAACCATTTTAAAAGCCCACTGCCGTCCTGTCACAAAGCTGAGAACTTGGTTGTTTTTCCAACCTCATAAACAGTTCACCTTTTGGCAACATGTTAGGAAAGAAGAAGAAAAATCACATAAAGATGTTGAAAATGACAATTGAGGATAATTCTTGTGTTTTAGATGATAGTAAATATAGTATGTTTTCTTGTTGTACATGCCACTATTGTTGGCTTAAGATATGTCACTTAATTTAATGTGGACTATTAATAACTAATATTTCACTGCAGCTTTTTCTTGAGCACCTTTACACTGAATATCAAATTGGCCTATGAGGAGCTCATATTATTGTTGATGTTCCACTTATTTGTGCAGGAAAAAAACTGAAAGGCTGGCTGGTTTATTGCCTGGTGCGCAGTACCTGTCAACTGTCATCCGCCTACTGTCAGCCTGTATAGAAAGAGAGAGCCAGAGCATCACAATGAATCAGATGAAAAGAGTTGCTGCATGCTTCTGGATCACTTTGACACATTGACGAGTGGTGAGCTAAAACATGCCAAATCCCTCATTCCTTCCTGTTGTTGGGACAGAGGCTGCAGTCTCCGTCCTGGTGCAGTTACAGGGCATCAGTGCAGTTCTGGGGACATTTGTTCTCTTATTGCTCTAATTTTCTCTTACATTGTTTTTCTTTGCTTGACTAAAACACTTCACTTTACTGTCAAACGGCCTGTTCAGATATCAGTGATTCCAGGACTGTTTCATGCCACACACACATCAGTGACTTAGCACTGGGACAGTAGCAGACAGCAGCCTACACTTCAGCTGTGTCTCGCACCATTAGCTCACCAGTCTCGAGCCATTACCCTCCCAGCAGCTCAGCTCTAACCTGTAGCCACTGCTGGAAGAGCTTGCTAACACGCCTGCTACAGCTACAGCTTACACAATGTCAAACCTCTCAACATGTCCATAGTGAAGTGCAGAGAGAGTGCATTACAGCTTAGAGTCAAGCCTCGCTCATCCTGTCAACACGTGCTGCAGAGTGCAGGCCAGGGTGATTAATTAACTTGACGATAACTCGGTACAATATGTAAGTCAGAGAGGTCGGCTTAAAAGGCGAACGTCTGTCTGTGTGTCATTAACCCAGAGGAACAGATCGGTCTGTAGATCACAGACGTTATGATTACGTAAGGCAGCTCCTCAGTCAAAAACCACAGTCTGTAAGCAATGTCGATGTCCCAGACTGACGCCGCCTCTGGTGATTTCACATAGATTGCTCTCAATGAGAGGAATGGTGTGCAGACACATTTTTTACTGTAATAATATTGGTTTGAATGCTGCTCAAAAGTGAGAGGATGTTTATAATGTCGTCAAGCGTCACTGTCAGGCTCAGAGCAGATTCAGTTTGTTAGTATCCACCAGTGCTTGAGCAATATATTGTACAGTGTTCTCCTTCAAGATCTTCTTTTAGTTTACGGTAATGGTAATAATGAGTAATAATTCATATGGAATTTACAAATAGTACTGTGTGAAGTGGCTCCAGGTGTGATTTAAATGACAGGAGGACCAGTGAGTTCACAGAAGAACAGTAGTTCATTGCGGTTGTATTTATCATTGGGGTGGGGGTGAAAAATGACCCACATACACACTCCAGATTGGATTAAAATCATCCCACCTTCCCTAGAGAAATAAACCCAGTCCGAATGTGGCTTTACGCTAAATTATTTGTATTTAAAATTCTTTAAACATTTGTAGATGTTTTGCAGCCCATCATCATAAGTTGCTGCATAAACAGTCAAATTTGAGCAGTGAAACACTGAAGACTCCAAGTCACAAAGTGGTCCTTTACTGTCACATCTGGATATTAAACCAAAAAAATTGATGGTGATTTCACTTTTTTGCTTTGTGTGACAACAACATGTAAATAGTTGTGTACTATTCCTATTTGCACACAGCCAATTAGACAGGAAACATGCCGAACTCACCTTGTACTGTAAATACATGTTGTTATAATTGTGTTTTTGTTTACACCTCTTCCTGTACTCGAGTGTGAGTGCACAGAGATGTAATCCACTTGGTGTCAGGCGGTCTCATTTTAGTGCTACTTACAGGGTGTGCAAATGAAAACATCACACGTCGCCTAAATGCAGCACGTTTAAATGCTGACGTGTGAAGAACACTGTTTGCATGGCTGTCCCGGGCTGCTGAGAGGAAGGGAAATACTCTGTCGGCTCTCACGCACGCTCTGCTTCTCCTCGCCTCAGGTCTTTCTGCCCTTATTGTCTGTCATCCTGCTCTACTCGTGTCTGAAAATGGCCACCTTAACAAAACACACACAGTGGGGCATCTGTGCTGCAGCGCAGCCACCAGCTGACTTCTGCAAATGCCTGCCTCTGTTACAGCGTGCCGGCGCTGCACAGCAGTGGGTAGGGCACAATTTAAAAGGTCTGAGCCAGTGGGCCAATAAACCAGCAATTTGCCTTTCACAGCAGGGGATGTTTTTGTCTATAGTGGTTTATAATACTCATCTTTAGGCAGAATTGGCTGTAACTAAACAATGCCTAAAATAAAGCCATTCATCTGTCCATTATCTATATCCGTTTATCCTTGGAGGAAAGAAATGCATTCAACATGTTTGTTAGACCTCCAAGATACACACAATGTGTTTTTGGTGGGGGACACTAAATGCAAACAGAAACTTGGTTTGTTTAGAAAAGGAAAGCTCACAGGCGACCTTTAACTTTATCTGTGAACTGATGAATTGTAAAATTGTACCAGGGAATGTGTCTTGTTCATGTTTCATCAGTGTTGGTGGCTAGCGGAACGTCCAGGCCTTACTCTGCACTTTATTTTTATAATGGCCGAGTCTCAAATGCATTATTTCCCCATTCTCTTATACGTTGCACATTTTGTTCCATCCATTTGCTTTGAGATGAGTTTGATTACTTCAAAGCAAACTTTTTGTTCTCTCCGTACCAACACACTTAAGTTCGGCTGCCTCCTCCACCCTCCTCTGTGTGCAATCCTGAGGATAACATGTTTAACAGTGTGATTATGTAATACCACTGCATGTGTGTTGACATCTAGTGTATATTTGTGCGTGCTCCACAGCATGCGTGACGAGTGGATCTTGCTTTTGCTTATTAACAGCGCGGCTCATTAAAATCCCCTTGCAGGCTGACAATGACAGAAGCCTCCTGCCTAAATAAATCCCACAGACCTGGACAGGAGGGGGAGCTCAGGAGGATAAAACGAGCGCGAAGCAATTAAGAGGATAGAGTAGATTTACTAGAGAGTTTCAGCGTAACTCTTGGGTCAGACTGTTCCAGCTCTAATAAAGTAAAAATATTGTGAAAAATTATGAGCGTAGCAAAAAGCTACATAAAATCGGTAATTAAAGCTGCAGGCTCATTTCAGCCCACACAGCCGGTATGTTACACACGGGACGCCTGGTTTTCAGTCTTGTTTAGGTTAAAGAATCAAAGAGCTAATGGATAAACACTTCCTCTGCACAGTTGGGTCCCTTATTAGCCTTACAGTTTTTCCAGACTAGTGTAACCAATGCATTTGTTATGGAAAGTAATTAAGGCTTGATCATCTTGAATATAAACATAGAAACTATTTCGCCACAGATGGAACCATTAATCTTGCTTATCAACATGCCCCGCGTGCCAATTATATTATTATTTCCTTGTGAAGTGTTAGTAAATGAGAGTAGGTCATGTGTAGATGGGAATTAATTTTGTCCTTTTTAATAAGGGGACATAGAAGTGTGCTGAAGCTTCTGACATTTTCAGAGGAGAAGGAAGTCTGTCTACAAAAGAAAGACTTGCAGAAAAAGAAAGAAATGGAAAGAGGGGAAAAGACGATTAGAACAAGAGGAAAGACTTAGCAAAGAGAAATGGAGACATCAAGCCAGAGGAAGGCTGGGAATACAAGTGTGGGCTTTGAGCTCTCATCTAAGTTTTATTAAATTAGGAGGAATTTAGTGAATCGTCGTTTGGGGAAAATAACAGCGAGTTGCTGCACCTGAAGTCCTGGTCTTTAAAAGCATTGAAAGTAGGAGGAAGAGTGGATAATGATGATGTAAAAGAGAGGAGAGAGTGGTCAGAGGAGAGGGAACATTTGATGGTAATTCATTTGAAGTAAGAACTAGCACATGGAGGTCAAGCAAAGATGGGAAAATGAGAGAGAGTGGAAGAGGAACATCTACAATATTGTCACTACTCCTCGCATGAACCCGGAGGAAGTAGAAAAAGTAGAGCAAAGAAGGAAGTCTGGGAGCTGGAGGGCTTTTTGCCTCCTGGGAATATGGAGGAGAAAAGGCGGGGAAGATGCATCATAGGAGAGAAGAGGAGGAGAATGTGGTTTGTAGTATGTTGTGTCAAAAGGCCAATCCCTGCCGGGCCGTGATGAACAAGAGGAGCAGCGGTAATCAGGGCACAATGGAGATGCAACATAATTAGTTTTGCCTTCGAGATGAGTCTCACAAAGAGACCAATTGGCCTGTGAGTGGCCCTGAAGTCTGCTCACACACTCACACACTCACTGACAGTTACTGTAAAGAGTGTGTAATGATGATAATGTGCATCACTACAGTGCATGATCATCCTTGTATCCACGTACTCGTGTGAGTTACACCGCGGCTGCCAGTGTTGGTGTGTTCTCCAAGTTCTGCATGTGTGTTTACCCCCTGCCGGGCCGTATGGTGTGTGTGTGTGTTTGTGTGTGGGCGACCTGCCCTTCTCTTTGCCAAGTGCATCTGCTCCCTCTACTCACATTATGAGGAGCATTTGGTCCTTCAGGAGATTATTTGGTCCCCTCTTTCTTCTCTTCTTCTCTGATACAGAATCAGACTTCATTATTGTCAGACATCTATTTAAAACTTCATAGCTTGTGTCATTATATCTTGACACTAAAACTGACTGAGATTGTCTATTGTAACTAAAAATAGATCAAAACATTCCTACAGTGTGGAACTGACCAGGAGTCCATATAAGATCATTATAGGGTTTGCACCACTACAAATGTTTTGATGCCTAAAATAAACTCATCTGGATCATTTTTATGTAACATGAGGTCAGCGATTGTTGCTTGTGGTTTAAGCTTTACTTCTTATTGTGTTGCATATTGACTTGTTCTCTATGACGAGGTAGAACGAATAAGAGATGAGGTGGAACATGTGTCTGGGAGTCGAAGGGAGTATTAGGTTGGTCAGTTGGTCAATTTCTGTTTTAGGGTAAAATGAGAGTGAGATTGATAAGCGGATTGATTGATAGCTGCCAGAAGACTGAGATTGCCGATCGCAGGGTGTCTGAGCTCACCCTTAGCGACCGGGTCAAGCATTCAGACATCAGAAAGGAGCTCGGCGTAGAACCACTGTTTCTTCATGGTGAAAGGATTCGGTTGAGTGGGATACCTTCTGGATGCCTCACTGTCGGGGTATTCTGGGCATTTCCAAGTTGGAGGAGACCCCAGGAACAGACCCAGAGCCGTCTGGAGAGATTTCATGCTCCATCTGGCCTGGGGACGCTTCAGGATCCCTGCTTAGAATAAATACAGAGGGAAAAGTGATTAAAAGAATGCTGGATTTCAAATCAATTAAGACAAAACTACTGTACATTGTTAATAATCAACAACATTTGTTGCATTACTTTTCAAGTCGGTTGGTTTTTGCCAGAATCTTGTAATGTATTTCCGTTTGAGTTACATCTCTCAGTCAGGTACATTCATTGTCACACACACATACACACACACACACACACACACACACACACACACACACACACAAACAGATAGCTGCCCCAGAAACGTCAGTCTCAGCCAGTGTTTGTGGCTACAGTGTTACTGAAGAACGAGTTCTTTAGAAAGGTGGACTCTCGAGGAGTTTAGCCTCCCTGACATGTTTGCCTCTCCTGGGCCGACCCATTGCACTCCTCACACTAACCTAGTTTGATCTCTTTTAAGTTGGACTTCCTCTGTTTACCTCAAAAACTGTTTGAGGTTTTGTTTGGATCACACTTTTTTGGAAACTTTGTAAGAGGCTGCTACCAATTGGAGCATTGACATTATTTCGGAATAATAAAAAAATGTTATGTGCCGCAATACCAAATGTCCAAATTACATGAAGGAACCTCGCCAGCCTGCGCTCCTTCCGCCAGATAAACGAGTCCACTAACCTGAATGAAAGGTTTTGAATTGCGCGATCCTTATCCAACTCTCCGCTCAGACAACAACAGAATCTTTTGTTTCGTGTTTCACGTCTCAGACGTTTGCTTTGTGTTTAATGATTCCAGACGCACAAGCACTCATCGCTGGATGTGATTGCTGAATGAATGGAAGCTCATTTAGCGCAGACAAACTAATGATGGTGCTAGATCCTGCTCCCCACTGAAGCGAGCTGTAGAAGATGAATAGTCATAAAACCTGCACTCTCAGCAGGCAAATGACTAGGAGTGGCCTGTTGGGAGGTGTTTGAGATGAGGAAGTGCACCACAGAGCCTAACCTGATTTAAGAACTTAATGGCTGTGCACCTTAATGGCTGTGCACAATGAACAGCACCTCATGGCTGAGCATTATTTCATAAAGCTAAAATTGGGTTTTGTTGTCAATGATTAATGTGCATAACAATGCCTCTGAGTGCATGGAGATTATAGATAACAGAGGTGGATTTAGTATAATTATGTATTCACTTCCTATTTAAATGCCAAAGCAGTGGCATTGTCTCTTGCTCTTTGGCATTTAACGAATCCCAAAATTATATCAAGGTTCACTTTGTTGCCTGACTCACTAATAAATAAGAAGATTAAGGTTGGATTTAGGTTTAATTTTGTAATAATGAAAACAGACTGGGCGCTATACCAGAGTCCATACAAATACGGCAAGTATATATAGAAAACCTAAATCTAAAAAATATATGTAATGTTTACAAAAAATGATTGCATTTGAGTCAAGGTGATCGTTCCTCCCTCGTTTCCTTCCCTTTGCCCTCATTCTACATATTTTCTTCATGTTCATCACTTCTTTTCTGCAACTTCTGCAGATTGCTTTCATTGGCGTTCAGTCATCACAAATGCAACAGCAAAGACTGACCAGGGACATAAGACTTGCTTTGCTGTCATAAACGCATTTGTCAACATCACTATAATAGACACACACACACACACACAGTGCAGGTGTGTCCTGTCTTAATCTCTCTCTGCCTTCAGCCCGTGGTGTGTGTGTCTGTGTGAAAAGCATTTTGTCAGCAGGAACAAACAAGAGTCTGGAAACAGAAGCGTTTGCAGTCCGTACAGAGTGCTTCTCTGTTCACCAAACTTTTCTGTCCGGCACAAAACAAACAAATAACAGAAATCTAAAGCTGCTTGTATCAGTATCTCAACAGAGCATTTCAGTGCCTTTAAGCGTATTGTTTTGTTTTTCTGGCCATGACTTTATTGTTTTGGTTCACTCACACCACTCCCTTCAGGGTTGTTTCAGCAAAAAGCTCTACTGTACACTACCTTCTCAGCACCACACAGCAGGCAGACGAAATTAGCGACCAGCTGGTGAACATAGTGGAGCTTTTAGCAGCTAAAGAGCCAGGTATTTCCCTCAGTAGTTGGTGGAAACCAAAGCAGAGATTAAAAGAGAGTGAATAGTGGACTTACATTTCCTAAATCCCAGCCAAAACATCGTAAAACTAACACACACAGCACAGTAAACTGTTACAAATCATGACAAACTAGAAGAGTAATTAAAAGACAAAAAAACATGTTGCTTGCTGCTGAACTCACAATAAGACAATATGTGAAATGATAAAAATAAAAATATATTATTTCAAACAAATACCATTTAAGGAATGGAAACAACACTTGACTGAGGCCCAGTCATAAGTTTAGTGTTATTTTTCACTTTAGGATAATCAAGTCATGCAATTGAATTTATCAGATGAGAATTTTATGAATTATTTATAGACCTACAATACAGTATGCCAGGTGTGTGCGTATGAGACTCTGCATCTACTCATGCCTTCCCCCTGTATTATTGTATGTGTGTAATCGCAGACAGGCTGGTAAACAGTGTGTGTTTGCAGGCAGACGGCAGCCAGGGAGCTGACCTATTCCTCAGACTGGAGGCAGAGGCAGCTCGTGATGAATGTCACGACCGAGGAGGGAACACAGGAGAGATGGGGAGGGAGGGAGGGGAGGAGGAAGGGGATGCAGAAGTTTTTGCGCCATTTCAGTCCAAAAGCACACGTTTCCTTTCCACCGAGAATGATGTTATTCACAATCGACTAAGAGGAGTCACGCATCAGCTTTTCCTCCTGTGAAAGTGATTCACAACCTGTTGACTTGTTCACTGTAAAAAGGCCTTTTGCTCAATGATGCATGACTCACCTTGGCCAACTCCTCCCAGCATGCCTACCACTGGTTTCTGCTACTAAATTGATGCTGAGAGGATATGTTTTACAGCAAAGTGTGACACTTGACTAAAACTACTAAGTTAAGGCCGGGTGATATTCGTTTTTAAAGGCCAGTTCAGACAAAATATTTGCGGTGAGACATTTTCGAACATTGCAGGGAAAAGTTGCAGTGTGTAAACTGTAAAGACAACCATAGCAACAACATTAGCTTTCATTTGGAGTTGGGCTTCTGACCACCTGAATATCCAAGTCCAATATTCACTCTACTTTTTCTGTCAGAGCTTACTCACTGGAGACAGTTGCATCTCCATGCATCTGATCCCGATTCCCCAGAGGTTTTCCTGTGCTATAACCACTCAACAGTCCTGCTGCCTTTGCTCATGAAAGACAAAAGTCACAATTTGTATGGCCACAAGAAGCCCTTGCAAATGTGAACATCGGTGGTTTTAAGCATTTGAACAAATGAGCGATGCTGTCATTCTCCCCGTGAGGAAAGTCACGCTGTATCACGAACAAATAGAAAAGCAGAGTTTCTCAGCTGAGTCTACAGCCGAAGTGCAATCAATTTTCTCCAGGAGGTGCCAGGGGTGAGATTCCAGGCTGAGGTCTCTGTCTGCCTCTGTCTCTCTAACAAAGCCGCCGCGTTTGTGCTGCTCCACTGGGGATGTCACCTCACAGGTCTTTCCTCCCCTCCTGTCTGCCTTTCTCACCCTTCTTCCTCCCACCTGTCCTCACTCCCTGGCTCATCAAGCAGTTTATGGTTACGTAATGCTCTATTTACCCAAATGTCTCATGGCCAATGGCTGAGTCCCCTGGGTGTATTTAGGTATTTAGTGGTGTGTTTGTGTGTGTGTGTGTGTGTGTGTGTGTGTTTGCTGTAACTGTCCTTTGTGTGCACCTTCAGTATTTAGCCGGGGGATATTTGGGTGGGGGTTTCTTTTGTGTCTCAGGTAGAGCACAGTGACTCATGAGATTGAGACGACCACTCTTACATGATGTCTACTGTGATCCTTTTATTTCCTCTACAAAATTAGGGACTCAAAATGTGAAAACAGAGAGAAAAACTCCAAGGTGGCGAAACAGGTCCAGGCACATCTCCCCTGATTCATTTCTGGTTCTTTCTCACTTTAAGTTGGTATATTCTTCTCCATATTTAACTCCACGGTTAGTATTAGTTTAACTACAGTATGAAGATCATATGACAGAGCCTTGAAACTTTCATTAATTTGGTCATCCATAAAAAATAAACTGTTGCTTCAATTTTTTTGTCATGCAGCAAAGAGTGAAAAGTTTTTATCACCTCGAGTTCAACCTCAAAGTTGATTTTATAGATATGTTGAAATAAATAGAAATCAATGGCCATCTGAAAACAAGGAAATCAGAAAAATCTAAACTAGACCCCAAAATGAGGCAATAGGTAATTCCACTGTGATAGTGGTGTGGAGCAAAATTAGTGCAAATTAGTGTTGTAGAGCAGTTCAACCAAAGACTTCTGAGACTTTTTTTCTAGTAGTCTAAACATATCCAGGTTTTATATATTTTTTAAAAGCAAAACAGATGAGAAAGTTTCTGATACTTTCATTGTCTTGTGACCCCATGGAGGGTCCTGACCCCCGGGTTGGGAACCGCTGTTCTATAGAAGACAGTCAGCAAAATAATGATGATTTTCAGGTAGAGCTCAAATAAAAATATGATCCATTAATGTTTTCATCACACCCTCACAATGTCAATCCTATTTCCTCTTGCTCTGTTGGTTGCCAGCTTCCCTCTGACGTTCCCTTGGTGTTTACGTGCTGATGCAGGCCTAACTGCCTCACATCTCCGTAGTGCTCCCGTCTCCAGCAGTGGCGACAGGAGGGACGGCCCTTCCTAAACGTTACTGGGGGTGACTCATCTCAAACCAACACAGGAGGAGGATAAATAGCTGGGAGCTGGGGAAAAAAAAAACTCCCTTGCTTCAGTTGCCACATTTTGATAATTAAAAACACCCAACAGCTTAGGCTTGGTCCACAAGCACACACAGAGTAAATCCCAGTCAGAAGTGGGAGGACATCAGTAGGACACATTCCACCATACGTTCATTTTAACCGTATGCTCCTAACTCCCTCATTTACCTCTCTCCTTTCTCCGTTCTTTTCTCTTCTCCGGGCCTTTCATTTCTTACACCCTTTCCTCTGGTCTGGCCTCACAGCACATCTCTCCTTTCTGCTCATTTTACCTTTTCCTCTCTGTGTCTCCCACCACACCGTCCTCCTCCCCTCTCCCTCTATCTCTGTAAGCACAGAAGCCCTGTGGCCTCATTAAGCTGTCACTGATCCCTCCTGCCGTGGCCAAGCGCGTCTGATCATTAGTCAGCCCTGTCTGAGACGCCCATCCTGACAAGAATAGATCAGCCCAAAACTCCAAACCTCTAATATTCTCTAAATGTCGCTGCCACCACCTTATCAAATGATTGATCAGTTCAGCCACTGAATATTCAAATTGATGTGTGAAATATTCATGCTTTCACACGAGGGCTGTGTAATTGGACATTTGTGTCATGAGTGGTTTGATTACGTCTCTTATGTAAATTTTCATGTCCTCATTATTTCATATCATATAAATGTCACAACAGGTTATCACTTCATTCATCTCATTAGAAGGTTGTGTGCATTCCTGTGAGTACATTTCATTAATGGGAATTTGACAGAGAAACATACATCTGTACTGGATTTTGCCTATTGTAATATAAATTAAGCTGCTAGAGATAAAAGGTCAGGGCACAGCAAAGCTGCATTATAATGGAAAATTGATGATATTATTATACTGCAGACTATATTGTGATTATAGTTTTATTGTCATTGCATTAATTAATGTTTACATAAAGTAAATACCACTTATGCATGTCATCATGAGCAGAAACAGGTGTTCTCTCTGGGATATTACGTATTTTGTGTGGCTGTAAACTCTCAAATAAAAGCCGGTGTTCATAAAATATCCGTGAAAAAACAACATTGAGGGGCGTTGAATTACCCACAATATAATGGCTCACATGGTAAAGTCAGCATAAAGCAAAATCCACAGCAATAATCAGTACAACAGACAAGTCATATAGGGCTGCAACTAACGATTGTTTTCATCATTGATTCAGTTTTTAGTCTATAAAACATCAAAATCTATAATGAAAAATGACCTCACACTTTTCTAGAGTACAAAGTTACATCTTCATGTGTCTTGTTTTCTTTGACCAACATTTAAGAATTATATAGAATTTATTTGAATTCTTATATTTGAGAAGCTGAGACCAAATGTTTAGCATTTTTGCTTGAAAAATTAGTCAAACGATTAAACCATGTTAAAATAGTTGCTAAATCATGTCGGTTAATCGATTGTCATGTTACACAGTTCACTGAGTGCTCAGGTTTTATTTCCTAGCACTCCTCATTTATGTTTTCAATTAAACTCCAGACTTCCTGCATATGTTTCAAATTAAAAGCCTACCAGGAAACGGCTTTATGAGTCACTGAAACATCTGTGCAGGAGACGTTTTATGGCAGTAGTTTCAGAAAGAAATTGAAAAGCAGAGATGACGAATGAAGTTCAATTCTGAGCTGCTTGTACTTTACTTTACACTTCAACTGCAATACATTTCCGAAAAAGAGAGAAATATTGTACTTTTCACTTCACTAACATAACCAGCTAATATATTATCATTTAATATTGTAGTTTAAGCTACCCGGCAGTATATGAATATATTTGAAATTAACTCCACCTTTACCTCCACCTTTTTTACTTGTAACAGACTATTTCACTTATATATATATTGTATAAGGTCTAAATACTCCTTCAAGTCATTTTTTGGCACACTTGCACTATAACATTTTCATTTTTGTTCAGTGCGTGTTTGAGAAATGCAGTGTTTACATTCTGTCATACTGTCTTAGTTTTATTGTAGTCCTTACTTACAAAAGCAAATAATTAATAATATCATAATAATTACTTTGGTTTAGAGCTAGAGCCCTAAGGACAACTCAGCACAGATCCTGTACTCATTAATCCTCTGGTTTAAAAACAACATCTTTAACGAAAAACAAAATCTTCTCATTGCGCTTCATGTATACACATTTACATGAATGATTGTGACCGGTCACATGTACAGTAACGGACGCACTTGTTGCAAGAGGATTAAAAGTGCAATTACTGTAAAGCTTCAGTATTGCATCCCTGAAAAAAATATATGTTTATCTGTAGTGAATTGTACAGCTGTAGGTCAGAGGTTCGTCTTATCTTACACCCACGCATCTCATACCATCAGTGATATGTCCCTCTGTCTAATCATGAGAGTATCGTACGTATGGATAAGCCATAAGAGGATGTTCCCATATCACTAACACCTTCTTGATTAGCAGACCTCTGACAGGCCAGCTGTTGATCTTTTGGCTTCATCCTAATGCTGCGTAACTCTTAGATGATCTGAAAGCTTCCTGTCAACAAGTA
Source organism: Nannoperca obscura (assembly GCA_036024295.1). Lineage (NCBI taxonomy): Eukaryota > Metazoa > Chordata > Actinopteri > Centrarchiformes > Percichthyidae > Nannoperca > Nannoperca obscura. The sequence goes on from JAVQJL010005229.1 coordinate 15,802, forward strand.
CCATGGCGGCCTTTAGCTGGATGGAGGCGGTGAATTTGTAAACTGGGTGTAGCTCGGGCCGGTGGAAGGAAGAAAGCTGCATATTCAGCACTTTTAATGGAAAAAAGACAAAAAGACGGAAAGCAGCTGTGTTGCTTATGTAATTGCAAAGACATAAATAGAGGGGAACAGACGTTTGCATCCACACACACGCACAAGCAAGTGGCATAGAGGTAATCGTCTGCTGTTTGGACGCTGGACAAAAACATCAGGAGCCAAAGTGGTCATTCTGCCAGCTACAGGGCATCTGCCATAATCCACGCTTGCAAGATAGACACAAACACACCCACACACACACACAGTCTGAATGTCAGAGGGTTTAGGACACATGACATCACATTACACGCACACAGAGGCATCTAGCAGAAGGACGGAGGACACCAGAATATCTGTTTACGTATTTAGATGACACTCACACACCTTTAAACTGAAATTTGAATTCTCCTCACGTCATGTGTAAGGAAATATAAAATACCATTATGTTACAGCTATTGTGCAGATTTTTCAAATTTTCAGAAGAGGATAAAACTGTTTCTGGACATATTTGTGGTAAGATTGAACCCCCTGGGGGTTTCCCATAGCAGCGGTTGGCCAGCGTTGCTAGGAGACGTGGTGTGCTACTGACTGAAGGGCGTTAAAACCATAGATGTATATCTATGGTCATAACCCTGTACAGCCTGTGTGACGTTAATGTTGTTTCCCTCTCGAATCGCACATGTTGTTGCTTATGGGCCGTTAGCGATTTAAGACATCTGTCTCTTTACAACATACAACATTTGTGAGGAGCCATTGTACTGTTAACTTTGTATTCTTTTATGAAAGCAGAAGCTAGTAAGCTGTGCTAGCTAGCTTTCTCTCACAATGTTACTTGGTCTTTGGTTACCGGATGATTCGAATCACAGAATCATACAAAGAAGTGCTCAAAACACAGATGGGACAACGCTGCGGCTAACAACTTTAGCGCCCCCTGCATACTGCTGTACTCAAGACGATAATGATCACGCAAAACGTAATGACTCAAACAACAGCGCTATACCATCCTATGCATCCTCCAAACATAGCATCTTCACAGATGGCCGCTGAGAATTACCACGTGTGTAATAATAATGTGTGTACTAACTACCATGCTGCTATGGGCTTTAGCTATTATAGGCTGGATGTGCATCCTGCAATTTCCTGGGTTCGTTTATTTGTTGATGTCACACGGCCTATAAGTATTTGTTCAAAGCTATGCTCATCACCACAGAAGAAGATGAAGGCTTCACCAGAGAGATGATTATTATTGGTTCCTGTGGATGCTGAGCGTAATTCAAAAGATATGTAACGTGTCAGGAGCTTAATGATGTTTTAAGTTTTGCAGCATAGGTGCAGGCACACACATGCTCATGTTGTACCCACAAAAAGTTGAACTTCAAGAGGTTTAGTACTTTTAGTTTGGTCATAGCAGAGTGTTTGATTGCACAATCAACAGGTCACATGACTTTGAGTCAATACTGTAGTGGCGTTATTGTTTTAGTTTCCTGTCGTTTATATGTAAAATAGTGCTACTGCTACTCTGTGTGCACATGCATGCTGTTGTTACGGCTGTGTTTTTGCAGGTGCATCTCCTCTTCTTCAGGGTTTATATTGTACATTGGTTAAATATAGTTTCTCTGTGTGTGTGTGTGTGTGTGAGAGAGAGAGAGAGAGAGAGAGAGAGAGAGAGAGAGAGAGAGAGAGAGAGAGAGAGAGAGAGAACAATGGCCACCTGGGGCCTGTCCTCCTTGGTTTCTGTGGCGATGTCGCAGTGATTAACGTGCAGGTATGTTAACAGCCAGTTGTCCGGGTACTCTTGCAAGTTAAAGCTTTAATAAACGCACCAGGGGAACTGGGGTAAAATGGGGACTGTCGCAATGCACTGTGGGAAATCAGGTGATAGGTGACCTGAAAAGTTTTGTTATTTTCCCCTTTTTCTTCAACTTTTATGACAGTATGGTAATAGTTGGCTTGGTCCTTGTAAAACTGGCCCATGTGAAAATCAGATTTTTTGAAAGAAACGCGTGTATAATTATGCACTTATGAAATGAGATGGAAGTGTCGGCATCAAACAGGAAAAGTGTGAACGAACACTTTATTGGATATTCTTAGCCAGCAGTTATTCTCTGCATGTCTGCTCTTTACCTCATTATTTTTAGCTCTACCTGCTCACTAAAGGTCGTCTTGTTCTTGCCCTTTTTCTGCATAATGTGGTGTATTTAGTTAATTCCTAACTGTGATATTTTTTCTAATTGGACCTGTTTCTAGTCTCTGATAAGAGAGAAAAAGCAGGAGTGACAATCAACCCTTGCAGGATTGCTGAGACATAAAGTCACCTTCGTTACAGACTTGTCTCTTCAGTAAATGGTTCAGTTTTTTAAGTAGTTTTACCCTTATTTATTTAGGAGAATTTCACTGTGAGAGCAATGTTCTCTTCCCAGTACAGCCACAGTCTAATCTGATCTGATGATCAGATTTATTGAAGCCTAATGATGTATTTTGCTGTCTGATTTGGGGGGACTTGTTGAATGAAAACCATATATGTATATCTAACCATAAATTTGATTCTTTTTTTCAGATAAACTAAAGCATTAAGTGTTCCTTTATGTCCTTTATGTTTACGTCTTTAGATAGATAAACCATTATTATTTAAAAAAGCATTGTATAAAGCTGAAAACTGTATTTTCTAGCTCCTGAAAAGTTGACATTTTGGAGATACATTGTATGTAGAGATGCATAAAAATTTAATGCAGTAGATGTTGTCTTCATCTATACACTAAAAAGCAAACGCAAAGAGCAGCTCAGAGACAGAAACATGCTTAATAATGCAGCTTTAACCTGCTCCCTGTCTGATTAACAAACAGGAGAACCCTGCATGGTTTACAAATGAAAATGAGTGTCAAAACTGCCACCTACTCAGTTTTTCTGAAGCTGAATAATATACATCTCTCAGGTCTCATTCAAGAGGACTTCATGTGTACATCTGTATGTGTAAAATGCACGTGTTGGCATCCTTTATGTTGCCATTTGTGCTGGTCTGGTATAAGCACAGTGGCAGGCCCGGATTCCTATTCCTCTAAGTGGGATTCTCCACTACCTCTCGACAAAGTCAACTATGCTCTGAACAGCTCGGCCTCTCTCACAGCCATTTAGCTCAATTACCACTGAGTATAGATGGAGCTATCGCCGCTGGTGTCTCCTAATGGAGCCTGACAACTGCAGCCACGAGACCTCCGGTCAGATGGCGGAGCACCCAGGAAGTGATGATACTACACACAGGTTGAAAGCACCCGTTTAGCCTCGGCTTGAATACAGCAACAAAGGCTTAGCTGCAGCACAGAGGGCCCACACACATTCACACTCGCACACATGCATATAAAAGCAGGCCTCATAACTTAGTCAGTCTAATTAAAAGCTGTGTTTGATGTTGAAAGTTGAGTTGTGATGAAAGGGTGTGTAGTGTTCAGAGGTGCAGTGTGAATGCATCTGAGCACAGGATCTCTCCTCTGCTGTTAATTAGAGCACGACAGAGAGGGTTTAAGGGCCCGACACCTGTGTCTGCTCGGTTTGATTTCACTGTGTGAAATGTGTGTGTGTGTGTGTCAGTGGTGGAAGGTAACTGATTACATTTCTTCTAGTACTGTACTTTAAAACGATTTTGAGGTACTTGCACTTTACTTGAGTACCTCTGTTTTTAGGTACTTTATATCTCTGCTTTATTATTTAAAAGAAAATATTGTACAACTACATTTATTTTACAGTAGTTAGATACTTTTCCGATAAAGACTTTACATAAAGGCAGTGTCTATTTGAGGCCCATGTCACATTTCATAACACTGTGTATTTCAAACCTTATCACTATCTAAAATGCCCAAGAGAAATAATTCTCCTCAACTAACTGGTGCAAGCAGCATCATCAGCTCATCTCATCATCAAAAATCATTGCATGCCTTAATCCAGTGAGCTCACTTGGAGATTGCCCTGTGTAACATTTCTCACTAATGAGCTCATTCATATCCTGTGTGTATGCATATGTGTGTGTGCGTGTGTGTCTGTGTGTGCATGTGGCATATTTTCATGTATGTGAGTGGCGTGTTTGATTTCCTTAATGCCTTTTCATGTTTAATTCTCTAACAAGACTAGAAAGGCATGCAATCAGAGGAGACACACAACAAATGACATGATATACAAGACATGCTTTTACTGCCAAGAGAACAGGCCATGTACACAAGCTGCGTGGCCGAACGGGAGCTGCAGTGCACTGCCAGGGATCTGAATGCAGACGTCACACACACACACACACACACACGGCATCACTTGATGTAACATCAGTGAGCTTAAAAACAGCACAATATTGTGCTTATGTGTATGAAACGACCTCTCGGCTAAGACTTATTCTATTCCTCCTTTAATATCAATTCCCTGTTTGTATTTGCTGCCTGATTTTTCTATAAATCTGTCTTGTGTAGCCCATAATGAGGCTACAGTGGGATAGTCTGAACGCAATGGCCCATTAAACACTGACAGGCTGGTGCAGGTGGTGAGAGAGAGAGAGAGGGAGAGAGAGATATCATCCCACTAATTTAATCAGTGATGGATAGTCAATACAGGTGCCAGTTTCTCCTTTTACAGCCACTGTTGTGAGGACATAAATTAACCTAAACTCAGCACACACAGTCATAGTTAGTAGTCATTGCGAGTGAGAGAGATAACAGAGCAGATGACATGATAATGAGCAGGTCATTGTGCTGTTTTTAAATCAGTATTTCCTAGACTTTTCACAAGCTTTTTCTGTTATCTGCCTCCTTCCTTCTCCGAGTCTTGCCCTTATCCCTCACATTCATTGTGTCTGCCGCGGTTTTCTGCTGTTGATATATCTTGTGTCAGTTCTTCCGCCCTCTGTCCTCTGTCTTCTTTTCTTTTCTACTGAGTCACAGCTTCATTATTGTTTTTATCAGTGTCAGAAGACAGATTAGTTCGTACAAGTGACACGATTGATCGTGTGAAGCCAATCTCCTCCTCGGGACTTGGACTGGCTGGCAGGGTCTCTATTTGAATAGCTAAGTGTGTGCTTGTGTGTAGACGGGTTATGGTTGAGAGATCATTTATCTATTTGACATCAGAGGACTTAACTTAATATTCTTCTGAAGACTAAAAACTAGATATTCCCTTTAAACATGTTAAAGCAGCACTTTATTATAACGCTACACATAGAATAAGATTACACATTAGAATGAACTTCCAGAAGATCTGTCACTTTGACTGCTTAAAAAAAAGCACATAGCATCCAATACTTTGGTTTATGACTAAATAAAATACCCATAGACCAGCAGGTTTGGCAAGTGAAGCTGTCAGTCGTCCCTCTGCGTAATTAATCCACATTGTGGACATGAGCATGATGAGGCCCACGGTGACTGGCTGCCACCCACCTGCACACCCACACAAACTGCTTGTCTTGTCGCTGACATCCATCACCTGTTCTGTCCACGTGTTTTTGTTTGTCTCCAGATCTGTTGTTCTCCATCTTTCTTTTCTTTCTTTTTCTCCCTTCAATTCTGACAATCAGCGTGGCAAGCTGCCTCAAATTCTTGTTTACTGTCTCTCTACCTACACATTGTAATTTTAACTTTTGTGTTCATTCAGCTGCTAAAGCTATACAAAGCTCTCTCTCTCTCCGCCTGTGTCTTGCTCTTAATACTCTTTTTAAACCTTTCACTGAGTGCAATACGCAGTGTTTGCCCTTCACCTCACCTCACCTCACCTCACCTCACCTGCTGCGGGCAGTGTGTGTTTGGACTAGCTTCACATCACTAGCTGTTGTGGTCTCACACAGCCAGGAGAGAATAACTGAGAATCCACTCAGCTATAAACATCCCTGCATGGTCTTTTCTTTCAGCCGAGCAGCTGAGCTTCAGCCTTGAGGAAAAGGAGCATTTCATCATGACACATCGAGGCGATTCATTCGTTTTCTATCTGTCTGGACTGCCTTCGCAGTTGTAGTGCATTTGCGTTTCACGTGCAAGCATGAAGAACGTGCACACAACTAGAGAGTGATTTACTCTCTACTTGATTTCTTTCCTTCTTTCTACTGTTTGCGTTCTCTCTGCTGACTTTCAATAGGTTACTGAATTTTCTCTAACCCATTATCACCATAGCAACTGTACAGTTGTTCACTTTGCTCCTCACCCCGACACACACACACACACACACACACACACACACAGTATGCTTGTGGTCTTTTAATTTAATTGTCGTTTTGGTGTTTATTGACGTTTTTGAAAGATTTAATTCCTCACAGTGATGTCTGGGGACCATTTTGCTATTATCCAGTGTGTGTTTTAGTGCATAAATATTTCCACTGTTGGTTGTTTGGTAAAACAACAAATACAAAAGAAATTCCCTGATGAAGCTTCACTGGATGAAATCACTAAACCGAGCTCAGCTCACCGGTCTGTTGGGTCTACTTATTCTAAACTCTTAAGGCGAGGATCTGGGAGGTTTAAATTCTAAAATGTTGTTATAAACATCCAATCACAGCTTGCTGTCTTTCATGCATACGTAGGTAACTGGGAATGAGCTGCATAAGAGCTGGCTTCGTTGTCCGACTTGACAGCACCAACAATGTCATTCCTCTTTTTGCTTCGTGCATCTATGGGCCAACGTTGCAGTTGTCAAACTCCGATTCTTTCAAGAAGTTGTAAGGCGTCACAGATGTAGTGTTAGTTATCTTCCAGCCTGATTCACGACACGGGATAAAACAAGCAATTTTCATGTCAAATGCCCAATTTTGTTTCAGATTGCCCGCTTTTAATGTGTGTCGCCATTACAGGGTTGATATAGTGTAGTCTGATTCTGGCATAAGTTTGTCGGATTCTCTGCATATAAATTAAAGGTGCCCTGTGGAGCTTTGCCCACTAGTAGCACTATGGAGCAATGCTGGTTTCACACTCTTGGGGCAGGCAATGGCAGTAATGCTTTTCTTTTTCCTTTACCAGCTGTCCTGGAGAAATGCAGTGTGTTGCTCAGAGATACTTCAGTAGGCTGGATGCTCCACAAACAAGGTCCTCTGGTCTCTCATCATAATCATATTGAATCAAACAAAGATGAGGATCACAGGCTGGGAAATGCTTTTGCTTATAAAGCATCCTAAGGGTACATTACACATTTTCTCTGTACCAGTCCACTCAATTTGTATGAAGCAAATGTGAAGGTAGCGCTAAAGGGTCACCTGTTAACCAATTAACCACAGACATGACTCACATCAGCCTCTTCACTTGACTTTTTATGCCGATACATTTCCTATTCATAATTAGATCTTATTACCTCTGGTGCCTGCCAATGCCTGTCTATAATTAGCAAAGACCTGTGTTTGACTCATTGTCACTCTGCCCCCGTCATCGACTTCTTCCTCTTCTTCTGCTTGATGTGGCCCTCGTTACGCTCCAAGGATTTCGGCGGCGGCATCATCTCGCCTCACTGGAACCAACTTCCCTCCTGGTTTTGCCTCAGCAGCTCTGTCTGTTAGAGTCGACGGTTTGTCCGCCAGCATCTTTACCCAGCTCAGCATGATGTCCGGTATTTAAATGACTGAGAGGATGTTTGATAGATACAGGCTGAAATGGTGGCTTATCAAGCTGGTTGTAAATTCGGTTTTTAGATGTGCCACACTCCACTTTTAGATATTTAATGTAACACTGCAACTTTTACATCTATTTGCCAGTGCTTCAGCTCCGTGACTAACGTGTTTTGCACATTACAATAAAAACTGCATAGGAGAATAACAGATTGCCTGAGACCACCCTAAAGGGAAAGCTCTGTGGTGTTTTAGGTGTGCATGCGTGTTTGCATTCGCATCTAAGCGAACTGGCAAGATGTGTTTCCTTTAGTCCTCTCCCAGGCATTTCACCCATGGATGGATTACTGAACGATGTTATCGGGCCCAGGGGTCCAAAGGGCCGCTAAGACATCCTCTGAGTGAAGAGACCATTTCAGGGTCAAAGGGCTCAGTCATTCTTAATAAGAAACATTTGACGACGCCATCATGCTTCAGATGGGGTGTTTCTGCAGGAAATGTAGGTATTGTGGTCCATACTAACAACTATCTGACTCTGCTGGAAGAAATCAACAACGTCTACAACTGTGTATTCACTTGATTTTAATGTGGCAGCGTGGGCCACGATGAAAGCTGCCAAGAGTGCTGCCTCTTCAAGCGTTTGCATATTTAAATATTATGCATATTATAATGTTTGATACGTAATCAAAACAAAGTCAGGAACAGACTCATATTGAGTCTCTTGAAACTCTTTAGGGTGCTGCCATCCAGGAGCAGAAATCTCCTGCCATGTTCAGACTGTCTGTTGTTGTTTTGCTTTGAGAGCAAGGACACAGATCATTTTGGGTCAAAGACAAAGGAGAGTTTTCTGTGTGCGTCGGAGCAATTGTTCAGTTTTGGTTGTAACGTGCTTTTGGGGCTTTTCTGGCTTTTTGCACCGATGTAAATCTCGGAGATGGCCTAAAGTGTGAGATGAATGCACACATTGCATGCAGACATGCAACCACACACACATGCAGAAGCCCGGGGCACTGAACAGATTACGTCTTCACACCTAGCCTCTTCGTGCAATGGGATGCACTGAGTCGTAGGCTCAGGATGACTGTGAGTGGAAACCCTGCCATTTTAATTTTACCCAAGGTTCCCAGGACGGGGTGGGGGTACACAGGCAAAGAGGCAATGACGCCGGGTGAACGAACAAAAACATATAAAGAGAGATGATAAAAAAGGGAAAAAAAGACATCCAGGGCTCGCTGTCCAGAGACTTGGAGGGGAAGGGAGTGAGGAAGAGGGCTGATAGAGTCAAAGAAAGAGAAAGAAATAGAGAGAAGCGAGATAGTATCTTCTCTATTGCTGCCTGAGTCCCTGGTGTGTGTTGTTCACTCAGCAAGTCTCTTTAAAGATAAATTCAATGTTCCCACAATTGAAACGTTGGAAAGGAATGAGTGTTCACGCAGTTCTGAGACGAACATGGTTTGCAGTAGGAGGGAGACTCAGGAGAGAAGACTCGGGACACAAGGGGCAAGACCACGACGGCATCTGTTTTGGGTTTTTTTCTTTTCAAGAAAAGCCTCCAGGAAAGGCCGGAGGATAGGAGCCAAAATAGACAAGCTCACTATAAGGAGAACATGCTAATTAGACTTTTCCGGGACCCTCACACCACTGACTCATTCCCCTGCCAATCACACCATAATAACCCGACAACTCCCTCCTCTTTCATACACAGACTTTCCCTCCACTGTTGCCATCTCTCTCTCTCTCACTCGCTCTCCGTCTTCTTCTGTCATCACGTTGTTTGCTTGATTTAGCGTGTTTGTGTTTGTGTGTGTGTGTGTGTGGGGGGGGGGGGGGGGGGGCACCGGTGTGGGCCCAAAAAA